>JAXCMG010000071.1:2579830-2647473 GCA_034642415.1 Podarcis siculus | reverse complement strand
GCCAAGTTTGGCCATGCCTGCACTAGACCAATGTCTTGCCTCAGTAATGGACTTGATGAGAGCCAATAAACTGAAGATCATTTCAGGTAAGATTGAGGCATGGTGAGAGGGTGGTTCCATAGACTGGTTGGATGAGAGGTTGCTTGCTTGCAGGTACTCTCAGATCAATTGTTGTCATTTGAGGCTCAGGTGGCTTAGTGGCACAGTTGTGCCTCTATTTGTACAGGAATAGCCTGCTTTCTGATGTGGATTGCTACAATGGGGCTGCCTCTGAAGATGGCTTGGAAACATCAGCTGGTGCAGAATTCAGTGGCCAGCTTGATCACTGGGGCAAGATGGTTACAGCATAAAACACCAATCCTGGCCCAACTGAATTTGCTCCCAATTAGTTTCCAGGCCTAATTCAAAGTGTTGGCTTTGACTTGTAAGCCTTAAACAGCCCAATACCTCAAGTACTGCCTCTCCTCATATGAACCAACCCAGACCCCACATCTGAGGTCCAGAAGTTGGCAAGAGGAACATGGGCCTTTTCTGCAGTGGCTACTCATTTGTGGAATGCTCTCCCCAGGAAGGCTCACCTTACGCCTTCATGACATATCTTTAGGCACCAGGCAAAAACATTCCCCTTTTGCAAGGTCTTTGGCTAAGTAAGCCTTTTAAACTATGGGGGAGGTCATTGTGACGGGCTTAGCTCCCTTTGTTTGGTCCCAGCTCCTGCCAACCTAGCAGTTCAAAAGCACGCCAAAAAGTGCAAGTAGATTAATATGTACCACTCTGGCGGGAACGTAAATGGCGTTTCTGTCTGCTGATCTGTTGTTGGTGTTCCGTTACGCCAGAAGTGGCTTAGTCATATTGGCCACATGACCCAGAAAAACTGTCTGCAGAGTGGACAAACGCCGGCTCCCTCGGCCTGTAAAGCAAGATGAGTGCCACAACCCCAGATTCATTCACGACTGGACTTAACTATCAGGGGTCCCTTTACCTTTACCTTGCTTTCAGAGTTCTGGAAGTTCTTGTGAGATCTTGGATGGCCCCATGAGACCTTTCAATGGTCTCCCCAGAGCCCGGAAAGCAAGTCTGAGAGCTTTCATGTTCTTTCCATGAAGGAAAAACCTGGGACAGAAGTAACTTTTAAGCTCTCCACCTTACGTGCATCTAAATTGTGTGGCTGCAGCTGGCCAGCCCCCAATCACATAAAGTTGTGATCATGCAAGTTAAATGCACACAAGTTACAAGTCAGCTGTATTATATTGGTCTATTCTATTTTACAATGTATTTCATCCTGCCCTGAGATGACTTGTGAGGAAGGGTGGGGTAAAAATCCTACACATAAAGAAGTAAAACATCTTTATTTTATCTGTATCATTTAGGGACAGAGAGATTTTACTTACAGAAGACAGCTACTTAGTATCCTATAGAATGATGGTGATGAATAACAGCTGCTGCAGTGATTGTGAAGAATAGTGTGCATAGTTGCATTATATTCTTCTCTTTTTTCAAGTATACTAATTTTGCAATGAACTTCCCCTTTATTTATTGCAAGTTTTCTTTTGAAGAGTGTCTGCAAATATTATAGAGATTCTAAGATGAACTGTAAACAAGTCTTGCAGACTTGTAAGAAGTGCTTCATTTAATTTCTTTTGCCATTTCCTTATCAGGGCATTGTTACGTGTATAAATTCCTTTTAGCATATTTTATGGTGTGTTAACATCATATAACATTTTCCTTTAGAAGTTTTATATCAATGCGGATAACTCAAATAGCCTTGCTAAGAAGAATCATTATAAATTATGGTATGCTTTTGTCAGGTACCTTAGAAAACAAGCAACGCATATAAAACTAAATAGCATTAAATATTGGCAGTTCAGTCTCCCAAAAAGATATTTCTTTATGGGAGTGCAGATACATAATTATATTTCTGAAAGTACGTTCTTTATTAGATGAGGCAAGTAACAATTCCACTTGATTCGCTCCCTGCTCCAGCGAGACATCTAAATTACAGTGTGAATGTGAAGGAACAGTAACATTGTAAGAAGAAATTTATATGTAAGAATGTTGTTCTGTTGTAAAAACAATGGTTTGTAACTAGCTAATTAAATGAGATGGAAAGAGTTGCATGTGGAAACAAAGCCTGGAAGATACAGTGTATGGGGTTTTTTCAGTTGGCAGTCTCCCAAGAAACAGCTAGGCTGATACAGTTCACAAAGAAGTGACCATGTGTCTCATAAAATGTAGTGTTATGATAGCCAGCAGTAGCCTTTATATGGGTTGATAGACTTCAACAAGTCAAGCTGTGATAGATCCTTTGGTGAACGTTCTGCTTAAACCTATTGGTCCTCTGTTATGGTCCAAAGAGATGTGAAGTCTTTAAACAGAACCTTGTGGTTCTTTAGAGAGTCCTGCTAAAGAGACACAATCCAAGATATTACAAGACTGTAGGAGAACGTGAGAAGATGTTGAAAAGAGATTATCATGAAGGGGCCGAGGAAGAGATTCAGAAGAGGCTAAAGGCAAGCTTGATTAGAGTCTGAAGGAACAACCAAAGGAAGCTGCCCAAAGTCTGAGTGAGTCTGAGAGTTGGGAGAAACTTGTCCAAGCTGAAGAAGTGAGTCTGAGACTTGGGAGAAACTTGTCCAAGCTGAAGAAGAAGCCAACACACCAGAGATGAGGCTGAAGCTGAGATAGTCTGCAGGGAGAAAGAACCTTCAGCTGCAGTCCATTAAAAACAGCTTCTCCATGTGAACCAGGAAGCAACCTATCCAGACAATGGAATGACTCTTTTTTTTTCTTATCTCTGCGGCTACTATCTCCTGGGTGACACAGATGTCATTAGGCAGTGGAATGCACATGCACACTCCATCAGTTTCCCTCCCTCTGATCTAGCTGCTCCGTGCAGCCCTAGGCATTGGCAACCCACGCTACGCCACTGGGGTAAAGTGTTGTTTTCCAGATGCTATTGAGCTGCAGCTTCCATAGTCCTTGATCATTGTTCATATTGGCTAGCACTGTATGGAACTGGAGACCAACATGTGTCTTATCATATGACAGAATTCTTTAGCATACCGAATACATCTGGTTAAGAAATGGCAGACAATGCATGGCTTATTTGGATGGGAAAGTTAGGTTTCTTTTTGGAGAAGAGATATGAATTTGAATACCTTTAATTGTGCCAGCATTACTTAAATAATGTGTCCGGTTTACTTAGCTGTACCAAAACAGAATTATGTATTGCAGTTTTAGGGTGTTGTTGTTTTTGCTTGTTTTGTTGCTTGTTTTTGGGTTGTTTTTTTGTTGCCTGTATGTTTATGTTGTTAATGAAAACATTCCAACCTAAAAATAGCCTTGCCGGAGCATAGCCAACCAGTTGTATATACATGAGCATGACTTACTAAATTTTGCTCATTTAAAAGAACAATTAACTGGACACATGTTTGAACTCTTGTGGTGAGAGCCACAAAGCTGTGTGCGAACAGATTTTTATTTATAGCAGACAGCTCAAAGAAAATCTGAATTGCAAAATCATTGAATTAGCATTTTGATTTAGGGGTTGTTTTCCTTCTTTTTTTAAAAAAAGTGAAATTCTTAATATGCTGCAAAAAAATATAACCCCTCAGATTTAACGTAAATCTACATCACTGCAGCCGGAGTTGCAGAGTATCTTATCTGTTGAATGTGGAAAGAATGATATAACCTGTCTTATCTCCAAAGGTTCAGGAGATATTACACTTTTAGGAAGACACTGGCTGCTTGAATTGTGAAAACTCGGAGCACTGATGGTTGATACTTATGTTGGTGACAGATAACATTGCACGAAAGATCAACCCCCCAAAAATCCAGCCAAATAAAAAAAAATGTGTGTCTATATCTTGGGCCCTTAGTGTGGTGAGATCTACCCTTTGGGCTCTGGGGATAGTATCCTTCTCAGCTCTTTCCCCCCACTTCCAGGTTTCCAGGCCTGTGAATGTGTTGTCACGTGTGAATTGAACACACATAAATGGGGGGGGGGAGATGCCTGTACTTATTGTGATAGACCACATAATTGAAAAAGTAGTGACTGCTTGTGCATTTAAGCCAAAGATAAAGCAAAGCAAAGTTAACCCAGATAAAGCACCACACATATACATGCCTAAACCAAAGGTAAGGAGCCTTCTGAAGACCAAGGACTGCAATCCTTTACAGACAACCTTTTGGGGTCTACATACACAAGGTGGGTAAAGCAAGAGACAAAAAATAGGAGCAATGGATGTGGCTCTTGCCTTTGTACAGGAGGGTCCATTCTTGGCATGTGTCAGTGAGACATTTATATACACACCCTACCATAGCTGTCAACATTTTCCTTTTTTAAAGGGAAATTCCCTTATTCTGAATAGGATTCCTCGCAAGAAAAGGGAAAAGTTGACAGCTATGTACCCTAAGGTAAAGGTAAAGGGACCTCTGACCATTAGGTCCAGTCGTGACCGACTCTGGGGTTGCGGCGCTCATCTCGCTTTATTGGCCAAGGGAGCCGGCGTACAGCTTCCGGGTCATGTGGCCAGCATTATTAAGCTGCTTCTGGCAAACCAGAGCAGTGCACGGAAATGCCATTTACCTTTCCGCCGGAGTGGTACCTATTTATCTACTTGCACTTTGACGTGCTTTCGAACTGCTAGGTTGGCAGGAGCAGGGACCGAGCAACGAGAGCTCACCCGGTCACGGGGATTCAAACCGCCGACCTTCTGATCAGCAAGTCCTAGGCTCTGTGGTTTAAACCACAGCGCCACCCACGTCCCTGCTATGTACCCTACACACACATAAATCTATCACTCTTCTAGTCCAATCCCTTGCAATGCAGGAATATGCAGCTTTCCCATACAGGGACTGATTCTCCAACCTTGGCATTATCACCACCACGCTCTAACCAACTCAGCTATCCAGGGTGGTGAGTGGTGTGGCCTTAAGAAGGGGTGTATCCTTGGGAGAATCTGAAGGCCAGACAGAAAGGCTTTAAAGGCCACATTCAGTCTCCTAGATGGAAGTTACCCAGCCCTGTCCTTGAACAATATAGGTTTGGCAATGAAAATAGTCCCTTAAAAGCAACACAAAGAGAAACTGGCCTGCCACAGCAGGAGGATTTGGGGTGAGGAAGGGGGCATGGTGCTCTGAAAGTATCTGGATCCCCTTACTAGATGACATATAATCCTGTTCTTTTGTGGGTGGTGCCAGAAGGCTGGATGGCAGAAAAATCTCCAGGCACACAATAATCACAACATGTGTAAATGAAAAGGCAGCCTAGAAATGAATTGGATGTTTGACCAAGATCGCCTTTTGTCAACAATACACTTGTTTAACTCCTGTTTGCTTCCCTGGAACTTGCACAGTAGATGTTTCCATTAGATTTTAACCTCTGCTAGCAAAAATTTTCCGGATCAAATGGAAATAAATGCACTCAGGGCTCCTGCTGTGAGGGAAATATATGCATGAACACATCTGCTTTGAAAGTCATCTGTGGACTTACAGTCTGAATGCACTCCTCCCTGTATCTGTCCTAATCTTAACAGCCAGGATTCCTCTGCTGTGCCTAAGATACATTAAAGATTTCCCCTGACATACTTCCCATGGACTGAGACAAACTAAACTGGGCACAGTTATTAGTTCTTCTCCACATAGCTACCAGCAAGAGTCAAACACTTCTCCCATCGCTTTATGCAGTTGTGGAGACCTCGTCTGTAGAAGTCAGCAGGTTGTGTCAGAAGCCACAACTTGACCTCAGAAATCAGCATTTCATCGTCTGGAAAAAGCTTGCCCTTCAAAAATATCTTCATGATTGGAAAGAGGTGGAAGTCTGATGGTGTGAGAATAAGGGGCATGAGGAAGGATTTCATAGCCACAGGACCATGCTTCCGTCTGAGCAACACGTGAGTTGTGAACCAGGGTGTTATCCTGCAGAAGGCAGATACCTTTGGTCAGCATACCACACCCTCGGTTTTGATGGCCTTCCACAATTTCTGCAACAGTGAAGCATAGTAAGTCCCGGTAACTGTGGTACCCATTGCCAGGAAATCCATCATCACTACTCCACGCTGGTCCCAAAAGACCAGCCCACTGATGGTTGGACACGTGACTACTTTGGAGGTGGTGAGAGAGAGTGCTTCCATTGCTTCCATTGTTTGAACTGGATTTAGTCTCTGGGTCATAATGATCGACCCATGTTTCATCCTGAGTAATTAATTAATTTGGCAAAGAAGTCATCATGGTTTTCGTGACACATGGCCAAACAAGCCCCTGAGCATGTGACTCGTTCCTGCTTCTGGAAAGGCATCAGCAGCCAGAGAACCCACTGTCTGGACACCTTTCCCATGTGCAAATGGTCATGGATGATTTTTTCTACAGAGCCCACACTGATCTTGGTGGATGGTTATGCGGTGATCCTCCAGAATTGTGGCCTCCACTTGTCAAATGGTGTCTTCATCAATGGTGGACTGTGGTCACTGAGGAATGGGAGCCATTCCACTGAAGTTCGACCACACTTGAACTGATGATGCCACTACTTGACTACATCATATGATGGGGTATCCTCCTCATAAGTCCCTTTCATCTCATCGAACATCTCCCATGGTGTGTGCCCTTTCAAGTACAGGAACCTGATGACTGCTCTGCATTCAACTAGTTCTATTATCAGACGTTACTCCACATTAGCACCCGTAACAGAGAAACTGTTAGGAGTTCAGAGCTACAAATTACCACGTTACCTATGGAGAGATGTATAATTATACATGTGCAATTTCATCCTCCTACGATAACCAGAAGTTGGTCAGGGGAAATCTTTAATGAATGACCCTCGTACATGACTACCTTTAGGGTTCAGTTCTTTATTAAAAAATAATAGCCTTTCACTTCACATATAAGAACACATCATCTTCATGCAGTGGAAGGTCACATATCTTACTTTCATGGCAAACTGGGCAAGCATGGCCCACTTAGCATCTTTTAAGAGGTACAAAGGTACAGAAGCTTTACCCATCTGCAGCAGTGAAGAAAATAACGTGCTGATGATTGCTTCTTTCCTTGGAGGGATTTATGCCAGACCAGAATTGGTGCCTGCTGTGCTCAAATCCACTGTAGGTTGGTTTATAAGAAAAGAACAAGCAGAGTGTCTTATCTACCTGCTGCATAATTTATCAGTACCAGGTTCTTTGATTCATTTTTTGATACCTATTTTTGGGGTTCTTTCCTAATAGAAACAAAGTATGACTTGGAAGAGGGATGGCATGCAAGACTGCGAAGTGACAAGTGTCTGTGTGTAAATAGATGCAATTTGTATCTGAATGCTGTGGCAAGGCTTTTCAAGAGATTCACCCTTGAAAGCGGGATGCCTTTTGGGCTGTTTCAGGTGGCAAAATGTCTGGGGACAGCACTGCATTTGGGGTGCTCCATTCAGTTGTAAGGCTTTATCCCAACCCAGGGGATAATCAAGGCAGCATAATATAGTAATTGGTGTGCTGGACTAGGACTTGAGATCAGGGTTCAAATACCCAGTCAGTCATGGAGCCCAAAGGGTGACATTGAGCCAGTCCACACTCTCCCAGTTTGACCCACCCCACAAGGTTGTTCTGAGGATAAAACAGAGAGTAGTAGAACCCTGTATGCCACCTTGAGCTCATTGGAAGAAAAGGGGATATAAATGTAATAAAGAAAACAATAAGTAATATTTGAAGTCTCATGGATTTCTATAGGAATGCTAAACTTAGCTCCTTCTCCCTGACATCAACAGTCCTTAAATAGTGCTTTACTTGGCTAGATCATGTTCATTCTTAGGGTGTAGCTTCATTTTAGGTTTATCCTTCATTGGGGCAGAACAAATGAGTGAGACTACTGTAGAAAGGTGAAGCTTATATTTACTGTTCTGTCCACTTTTTCCTTTGGTGCCTGTACACAACTTTCAAGTGGCCCCTAGAAGGGAATATATCCCTCAGACTGAAAAAGCTCCCTTGCCCCTGAACTAGAGGGTCTAATTAAAAATAACTGGGTGCAATAAAGTGATTTTAAAAGCCTCCTTAAAGGTGGGAAAGGATGGGGTTAGATGACACACACCTCATTTTTTTCTACTTCAGACCACACCTGAAAAGCCTCTCCCTTTTGTCCTCATCAGCTACGTTTTGGGGAATGCTGAAAATGGTCCTCAGAAACTAATCAATGACCTTAAGCAGAAACATGGGAATATCAGCAGTAGATGGCATGAAAAACTGCTAGTGTGGATAATCCTTTATCGATTGTCGAGTTGTATTGCTTTTGATTTAACTGACTAGACACTTTCTCCGATATCAGATGCAGGTAGGATCCCACAGGTTATCTTAACGTCTCTGTTAACATCTGGAATGGAAGCATTCAGCATGTTGCCTATTTTACATACCTCCGTTGGATGAAAAGTAATAGAGTGAGACAATAACAGAACGCTGCTCAACCCCGCCTCTCGCGATTACATCTGTAAATGTTTGTTGTCAATTGAGCAAGACAAGAAATGGCAGTTATAGCTGGAGCCAGGCTAGGGTTGCTGTCAGATTTGATTTATTGTTGTTCTGCTCTAGTGTGGACAAGTATCCTAGCTCCTCCTCATGTCAATTTATATTCCATTTAATTTCTGTCTGGTAAAGAATTAAATGTGGTTGGATGTACAGAGGAAGCTTAACTCGGAGTACTGCATGCAAAAGGTGCAACAAACAACCCCTCATCAGCTTCACTTATACAGTGAAATAACTTCTCTAGATTTGCTGCAGTTGGCAAGAGGTGAGTCACCTTGTCTATATCACTGCTCTTTTTCACAGTCTTGGTAGAGGGGCAAGATTATGTGTAATTAGCAGCCAAAATGTATAGACTGAATAGAACTGAACTTCTTTATAAATTATAACCCCCACTTTTACATTCCCTTCCTTATGCCCATGTGTTTGTGTGCTAATTTAGGATTATACATCATACGGATGAAGTGGGCTTTATGCCATAATGCTTCGCTAAAATGAGATCCAACATGATGCAACATAGCACGTACAGGCACCTGCTCATGCAATTGGTTTTCTCCTTTCTCCCCTCCCCTCTACAGCCCAAAGATATTAACCAAAATATTATTTTAAAGCCACTTCTGCCCTACAGAGGAGGTGGGGTTGCAGGCTTCATGGCCCCATCAAGCGTGCGGTGGGTGAAGCCCAGCCCCCGCATGATTGGGGGGATTCCCAGCCGCGTCACCCCCTGGCCGGCCAATCGGCTGGTTCAGGGGGTGTGACCTGCCCTATAAAGGCAGGATGCGGCCAGGGATCTCCCTCCAATGCCTAAGCCAATACCGCTCATCACCTATAACCAATAAAGTTGTGGCCTTATTTAGCCCATTAACCTTAATAATTTTGTCATTATTTCCATGGTGGGGGGGACTTGCCACGCAACTACTGCAAGATGATTTTCCAAATGATTCACACCTTTCACAGGATTTTGCTCTCAGTCACAGAAGCAGCTTGCCAGGTGGGGAAGAGCTGGCACCTCGGTGGTTGGATTGCTATCGATTTCCAGGAAGGAGAGGGGAAGTGTTGAGGTGCAAAGGCACCAGCAGAACCAATCCAGCACTCCTGCCACTGTGTTTGCACTGTGCCAACCTCTCCACTTCCTCACCCACTCCTTCCCAGTAAGCAACAGCAATCTACTTGATGGTAAGCTACCACAGTGGCTCCAGATCAACTGGCCACTGCTTCTGTGTCTGTGGAAGTTGTAGACATGGAGCATTGCCATCCCTGGCCCCATAAGTCACGTGAAATGGCATTGTGGTGCCCATGTGATTTTTCTGGAATATAGCCATAAGGGAGGCAGTAAAAATGCTCTCCAATAACATGAACAAAAATTACTCAGAGTTGCACATTATTTCCCACATGGAATCCATGTCTACTAGAGTTATGGAAGAAGTTGCCTCTGCTTCTATTGAACACTAAGGACTGCTGTTCAGTCCTGCCAGCAGATTATTAAGAGTTTGCACTGAAACCAGAAATCTCTGCTAACACACAGTCAGCAAATTCACTCCTCCAAAGTTACATCACTTTGCTTGAGCTAAATGCACTCAAGCGCTGGGAATCTAACCTATGAATTTGCATCAGATCACCTACATGAGCTAAATACACTCAAGAGCTGAGAACCTAACCTACAAACTAGGCTCAACGTTCTGACACCACCATTTTTTTCTTTGCTGGCAATGATCCTTGTGAAAATGCTTCTCATTTCATTCCGAGTATTTTCATTCCTTTTTGTGAATGGAAATTGTTTGAAACCTTTAAAGAACCACCATGAAACACTGATTCATTGTTATGATATCACACTCTTCTTGTCTCCCCCTTTCCAAGTTTGAAACACACCATTTGAGAAACAAATTTCCCACCATTTGAGAAACAACCAACAGTGCCCAGAATACATTTTCAAAAGTGAAGTTTCTGTCAAGATCAACCTAAGCTGTACTAGGAGACAACATTGTTGATTGCTCACTGCTAAAACTGAAAGAATCAGGAAAAGCCTAGAGCATGCTCTTGATAAACTTGCTGAACAAAAGACATGCCAATCTGAGTCAAACAGTTACAAAGAGAAATTATTCTCTCACGCACAAACTGTAGGGACTTGGGGTCATCCAGTGAAGTGGAGTGGATTTAGGTTCAGACCAAGCAAGAATAAAATATCTTCACACAATGCATAATTGAATTCATTACCATAAGAAGTAGAGGTATCAATGATTTAGAGCTGTTTTTTTTTTTTAAAGGGCTTGGTAATTTCATGCAGAATAGACCTATCAGTGGATTTCAGCCATCATTGCTAAATTGAGACTTCATGTTTAAAGAAGCTATTCCTCTGAGTACCATATGCTGGGAGAAACATAGATGGTTGTAATTCTGATGATTCCATTTTTAAGAAATCTGCATAAGCCAAATTTAAGTGGGTCAACATAATACACACATACACACACTATATTTTTTAGACAGTATATTTTATGCAATATACATGAAAGTGGGTTTTTTAGGGTATCTGCATCGGGGATAAAATTCTATTTCTACTATTGCAAGAAAGGACCAGGTTCTGAATATGCTGCGCCAAGCTCTCTCATTTCAACAACTTCATATAAATATTCAGAATGTGGATAATTTCCAGTCTTTTTAAAACCACCTTTTAATCATTTTTAAAAGTAGATTATTTAATTCTAATGAATTATTTCCCCAAACTTAGAAATACCTAGGTGCTCCATCCACCAAAGTGCTGCAAAGAAGAAAGATGATAATTTGGTGATATTAACAACAACAACAACAACGCCTTTTTAATGATCAAATTACACAAAGTTGCTCTTAAAGCATTTTCTTTCTCTAAAAATATACCAGTCAGAGTTTACTCTGCCGAAGTAGCTTCAATCGTCAGCACAGGACATCTATGAGTTGACATAAACGTGCAACTGAACAACAAGAAGAAGATGAATAAAGACAGGTCACTGCCACTCACCTTTTCTGCCGACTGTGCAGTTCCAAAAAAGATTGGAATAAAAGCTAACCAAATGATACAGGTGGTGTACATAGTAAATCCAATTGGTTTCGCTTCATTGAAAGTCTCTGGAACGCCTCTTGTTTTGATGGCATAAACAGTGCATGTTACCATTAACAGAATACTGTATCCAAGGGAACAAATGAGAGATAGATCAGAGATGTCACATTTGAGAACCCCACGAGCATTTTCAGGATCCAGAGTCCTCTGCTCTCCATAGTCCACGATGATATGCGGAGGGTCGACACCAAACCAGATGAAGACTCCAAGAAGCTGCATGGAGATGAGGCTGAAGGTGATCACCAGCTGGGAAGCCGGGCTGATGAACTTGGGAGCGGTGACCGATTTTTTCCCTTGCTCAAATATTCGATGGATTCGGTTTGTTTTGGTGAGCAAAGCTGCGTAGCTGAAGCACATGCCCAGCCCGAGGAAGATCCGCCGCAAAGAGCAGATGGCAGTGTCTGGACTCGCAATCATTAAAAAAGTGATGGAGTAACAGAGGAAAATCCCCGTCAGGAGGACGTAGCTGAGTTCGCGACCCGAGGCCCGGACGATGGGCGTGTCGTTGTGGCGAACAAACGTCACGATGACAAAGGTGGTGGCGATGATCCCGAAGATTGCTATGAAGACGGGCACAATAGCCCATGGGGAATGCCATTCCAGTTTGATGATGGGGATCGGCTGGCAGTCGGTGCGGTTGGCATTTGGCCTCTTATCGAATGCACACATTTCGCAGGTGACCTCGTCCACTTGGTAATGGTAACCTTCGCAGCGCTCGCAATGCCAGCAGCAAGGCACTCCCTTGACCATTTTCTTCCTTTCTCCCGGCTTGCAGGGCAAACTACAGACCGATGTGGGATGAGTTCTCTCTCTGTTATCCCACTGCATGTCTTCTACCTGTGGTTATATATATTAAAGGGGGGAAATTAATGAGCCTTTCATTTTCTCCCATTCATAATATCCTAATCCTGGTCACAGGTTTGTCATAAATCACCTTTGTGCCGACAGTACAAATGCAGTTTACCTTGATAAGAAACCCGTTTTTCTCTCATATTGACTTTATGAAACTGCTAAATGATTGTGCCCAATAAATCATTTGTGCCACGGGCTTGATGAGTGCCATTAGTTTCTATTTACCTCTTTACTGCTGACCAAATTGACATTTGTAGAACGATTTATCGACTCCAGGCTAGTTTTGAAGCAAGACACCCTATAAAAAGGAATTTATGAGCCAATCACGTGCAAATAGAGTTCTCAAACATTTAATTAGGAAATAATGGCAGGTGGGTATGGAACTAATTTTTGCATTACAGTATAAGGAGAGAGTAAAAATCTTGGTGCATTGACCTGCAAAGAGCAAAAACTATTATGGAATTAATGGGTCTATCTTGATTTTAGAAGTAAAACCATGAAGCAAGAGAGCTTTTTTAAAAAAATAGAGAAGTAGCAGCACTTTTCAACTTTGTTTCAGGCTCTATCGATCCCACTACTGCAACCCCTGTTGCAATCCTTCCTGTTTCACTACCTATAGCATTATCCCTTGCTATCCAGTGTATCGGTCTTTTTAGGCTTGTAAAGAGTTCATCTGTTCATTTAAAAGTACCTTTATGCTGCCCTTTCAAGGAAAATCCTTCCTTTGCCAGCTTAACAATAACATTTAGAATATATACAATATAGGTGCACATCTGCTGCAAGGGTAGGATAAAACGTGTTCTAGTTTTCATCAGCCCTAGCCAGAATGGCCAATGATAAGGGATGATGGCTGCTGGTGTCCATATTGGGCCCTATGACTGGAGGGGAGATTCAATTGATGGTTCTGCTTCTTAGAATTCCTGCTCCATGATTACAGTCATGGGATTGTTGTCTATCACATGACGGTATATGTTTTGACTCCACAGAGTGGGAAGTGATGGAGACAGGATGTTTGTGTTACTGTGAAGTGGGACTATTGTCCTTTGTTCTTTTTATCTTTGCTGCCTGATGCTAGAGAGAGAGGGAGCCATGTTGCAGTGCTCCGTGTGTGTTTATATGTAAATAAAGTAGATTAGCCAAAATTGCTGAGTTGCTGAGGTCTGTTACACATGATGTGCAAACTCTGCGGATCCCTAAGTGAGCCGGTGTTGGTTGGCATCGGTCACTGTGATGTTTGGGCAGAAGAAAGCTTTTGAAGCTCCCAAACGATTGACCAGGAGGGAGAGAACATGCCAGTCGGGCATGTGTCTCTGCCAGGGTCCTACTCGAATATCGGGCCGAGCTCCTGACACTGCTGCTGGTGCTAACCTGAGACAGGGCCATCTCAGTGAAAGGTCCCCACTTGTGGAATGTCCTCCTTTGTCTCTTTCTCTCATTCTTACCTTTCTGGACAAATTATTTAAAAAAAAAATCCTGCCTGAAAGATACAGTCTCTGGGAACCTTGAGATGGTTAGCTGTGAGAGCATGTGATAGTTTTACATGGGGGTGTGAGTTGCGTTAGATTTGTTTAAAAATGTTTAGAAATGTCTTTATTTTATTTTTGTTGTTTTAAGTATGTCACTTCTCTGTTTGCCACCTGGGCTCTTTTGGGAGGAAGGGAAGCTTATAAATTTAACAGACATTATAAAAAAAACTAAAATCTGGAGGGTTGCAAGTTCCCCATCCCTGCCCTATAACCCATTCCAGAATCCTTTGCAATGTGCCCTAGTACCATCTCAGACAGCTAATTGTGAACAAAGCGTAGACCATTTGAAAATGGTTATTCTAAAGGGAAGTAAGAAACATTGGATCCTGGGCAATTCTATTGTTGGGCTGAATGAGAGGGCTGTGGTATTCCTTTAATCTTCTACTAGGCAGTATTTCACAGAATTTCATCCAACTATTGTCATTGCACTTAAAGTAAAGGATGCCTCTCAGAATGTTTGCAGTTGTTAAATACACTTTGAAATGTCCCACAGGTTACAGATTCCGGGGGCAGCAGAGGCAATAAATCCCCATCTCGAGAAGGTCAGTAGTAATGATTCATATAATAGTTTTCATTCCAGTGCCTCTGACAAATAAACTATGTAACGCATAATTCATATTATGACACCCTACTGGTACAAGCGCTGGGAAACATTCTGGGTGAACAAGATTGCTTCTAATTTCTGGAAATAAAGGGTTTCAACAGCCCTAGGCTGTTATGTCACAGAAAGATTAAAGACTAAAATGTGGTGTTTTGAACATCAAAAATGCGTGAATAAAAATAGGAGATATTTAATACCAATGACTGTATTTGGGAAAGGCTGCGTGAACAGTAATTTTTCATGCTCACATTCAATTTGTGTGACTTTATGAAGTCAGAGGCTCATAGGACTTGCATGCTTTCTTTTGCCAACTTTCAACCAAAGCATAAAAGGATTTTACCATTTTTTATGTAATGGGTTTGTTGAAAAGGCTGGCTCGGGGTTTCTTTTTTACATTTGAGAACTGAGCAGATAAGTTACAGATATCTGAAGAAGTATCTGAAGAAGTGTGCATGCACACGAAAGCTCATACCAAGAACTAACTTACTTGGTCTTTAAGGTGCTACTGGAAGAAAATTTTTTTTTTGTTTTGAGCAGATAAGGTTGAACAGTTTTTGTACACAATTGAGGAGGAGAGGAGATAGAGGGATGCAAGGACTTGTTGTTTTTTTGTTCCTTGTTTTTGCATTGTCCAGTGGTTTACTGGTAAATTTTGAAGTGCAGGAGGTCCTACACAGATACCACGGGGAAACAATTCATAACCTGAGGCCGAATTTATCAGCTGGCAGTCACGGAATAGTGAGTTGGCAAAAGGATGCTGTTAGTGGTTTGGCATGTTGCAATTCAACCTGTTGCAACTACAATCCTATGAATAGTTACCTGGAAGTTAGCGCCATTGAACTTAATGGTGCTTACTTTCAACTGCGCACAAGATGCTATACGACATAATGATCATCAGGCAATCGAAATGCAAGCCTTAAATTAGAAATGCAAACAACCTTGAAAAGAAGCGCAACCATTTAAGCTAGCAGCATTTCCTCCTTCTCGGACTTCCTCTATGCTAAACCCTCATGAATAACTGCAAAACTTGGAAGCACCAATTTACAGATTTGTTCATAGGAAAAAACTACAGGTAGAAGAAGTGCCAACAAATGAAACTGCCATTGACTACAGTTGGTGATTGTGAGGGGGCTCCATTTTTAGCTCCAGCAAACATGGGAAGTCTCCCACTGTGTAGAAAGGCATTCCCATCCATCTTAAAGTCACTTTGGCAGAAACACCAGCTTTCTTCCAAGAGGAAAGAAGAAGTGTGCAGCTCCTAGATGGAAATGAGAACTAACCTGGGTCCCACTGAATAAGTATTTGAGTGTAAATAACTTTGGCTGGATTGTGCCGAACCCCTCAATTTAATTTATTTCAGAAGTTTATTTGGATAATCCAAGGTTTTGCACAGGCTTGCATGCAAACAAGCTCCACACTGTTCCCTCTAAATGATACCTTTCTCCTTTTTTTTGTTATCTTTAATTATGATCGCTTCAGTGACCAAAACTGAACGATAAGGAACACCTCTATATTTCTTTGTTTTTAGAAGTGAAATGAGGGCAAGTTTGCTGGCATGTGGTTTTCTCGTAGTTTGAAAAGGCATAATCACCACCTAAGTATTAGCTATGATTCATAATTTGCTCTAATTCATACTCCTGACATGTCATAAGCTAAACATTAAAAACATAGGCACCCATGCCACTTAATGAGAAGAATGAGTGGACCAGGACAGGCCTTCTGAATTGAGTGTACCATTTGATCTTTAATGACAACACTAATCATTCATGTAGCGAAAGCTGAATTAAGATGAGGGGCATGGGCTCAGCATGTTGTGCATAGAGGTTAATAAGCACATTCACCTTCTGGGCTCTTGTACAACCATTAAATTGATTAGCAGTGTGGTTGACAACACCCAGCACGCAAACAATAACCCTACATATAAACTAGCCAGTTAGTTGTAAATAATAATAATAATAATAATAATAATAATAATAATAATAATAATAAATTTTTATTTATACCCCGCCCTTCCCAGTTTTGAAAAAACTGGGCTCAGGGCAGCTAACAACAGATTTAAAACACTTAATTGATGCAACAAAATACAGTATAAAATACAGTATAAAACGTGAATAACAATGAATTCAGAATTCAGAATCAATATAGGAGGGAAATACATCCAATAAACATTAGATGCATTCGCCTTAAAAAATCTTTTTGGGTAAGAATCTGCTATAATGAACATCTGAAGTACCAAGGCTGTTTTCACTTCCTTTTGGTGGTTGATGAAATGGGCTACATATGTGGAAGCACCTATTTACTACATCTGTATCCTGTCATTCCTTCCACAGAATTCATGCAGGCAACACAGGGTTTCAGGCAGGACTGACTGGCCCAAGACAACTTGCTACCAAAGACAAAGTGCCAGATAGCAGCATTGTTCATGTTTCACATGCAGAAGCTGACCAGACTGGAATCTGGATCTTACTCTGGCAGTGAGAACAGGCCAGCATCCTCCACCACATAATTTGCTACTTTGGTGAGCACACAACCCTCTGGACTCCAGCAGAGGGGAAAGGCCAGAGTGCCAGTTGGTACAGAGCTGGTCCTGTTTTACTAGGTTGTCTGCCATTCAGACACAGATAACATGACCTCCAACATTCCTCCAATGAAAATAAGGATGTCCTATCCCATCATCATCATAATCACCACCATCGTATTTATACCCTGCCCATTCACTCTGGGAGGCTTCCAACATACATAAAAACATAATAAAATATTTAAAAACTTCCTTATTCAGGGCTGCCTTCAGATGTCTTCTACAGCTTGTACTGTTACTTATCTCCTTGGCTCAAGGGGTCACATAACTCTATACCCTCCAACATGTCTCCAATGAAAATAGGGACATCCTAAGGAAAAGTGGGACCTTCTGGGATCAAGTCAGAAACCAGGGCAGCTTCTGTAAATTCAGGACCATCACTGGAAAATAGGGACATTTGGATGGTCTGCAGATAATAGCTGAACTTGCTTAAGTCCAGAAGTCCTGGCCTCTAGACCATGCTGTAGGTTCTGACCAAGAGCTACATGACTGGTGTTATTATTGCTGCTATTAGCCAAAAGTTTTATATGGCCTGCTTCAAGATCCCCTCAGCAGAGAATGTGTCTGCTCTATTCTGGCATCAGGTCCATTCCCAAAATAAGGCAATCATGGACTGCATGCATTTGAAGCAAATATTTATTGTGAGGTTTGATGTGCATTGCACCCTGCCCAAGCACACAGATGATTTCAGAAATTAGGTGTGAATCGCCTATGCTAAAGCAAATGTAACCCATTATGAATCTTTTTTTTAAAAAGAAAAAGATAATTGGTTTCAGCTTTAACATCTCAGGCAGCCTGTAGGTGCATGCTAAAATTACAAATATTTAAAACGAACTGTAGATAGGAAACAAGTCAAGGAAACAAGTCAAGGGCAACCAATCTATCAGGATGCAAACAGACCCAGAAATAAAAGCTGTCAAGAACCTGGATTGACAGTCAGTTTCATTACTGCATTTGCCAAGGTTCCTAAGAATGGCCTCAGTCCCTCCACCTGATGGGTGCCTGCCGACTGAAAAATGGTTGTGATGTGCTGGAATTTCCAATAGTTCATCTGTCTGAATATAACACCCCATGGTATTATTTTTGGATCTACACATGGACTAAATAACGCTCCATTGGTAAATCAAATATAAATGTAAATGATGCTGTTATCCAGAACCTTCCCACAAAAACCAACAATATAGAAAATGTTTATATTTGGAATTTGGGAAAAAGATGCTCGAGTTCTAATGTCTCCTGGATGAGCAAAAGATGAGGTCATGTTGTAGACGATTACCAAGCTGGAGACCAAAAGTATATATCAAACTGGGAGTCAATTATTACTACAAGAAGCTTTGATCAAGATTTCACATGAAATTGCTGTAAAGAATCATAACTAATAATTCTCCAGTCCACTAGAAAAACATTATAAACATCTGAAAAAATATGTTGTGTATCTTATTTTTTACTTTCTTCTTTTAATTTTATTTTTTGAACTTTTTTTTTTAAAAAAAAATGACAGTTCAGTTTCTTCATATTCCAAGTTGCCATTGCTAAACTCTTGGAGCATAATCCATAATCTTCCATGCTTATTTTTTCATCTGTTTTCCCTCATTACTTCTATTTGGGATGTAACTTTACTTGAGACTTAATATTAGGTAATATATCATCTTAAAGTATAATTAAATAAGAAATGGAAGTAGCTTTTTCCCCCTCTGGAGGAAATTATATATCTGCTTCTATCTATAAATAAATTGGACATCATCATTATCTATGTATATGAAGCAAAACTGACATAGAACCAATGATTTGCATCTAAAACGATTAAGATAAAGAACTTTGTTGTAACCTTAAACAAAAAGAAGACATTCAAAAGCCAAACTTTGCAGGGGAAAAAACCTTCTCAGTTATGCTTTTGGTTTGTTTTTTTAAGAAAAAGCAATACAGTTTGGCAATGACGCAGCCGAGATTTCAGTGCAGAATGAAAATTATGTGTGGATTCACTTAGCATATCCATTCATCACCTATGCTACATGTTACCAGAGGGAATGCATAACAGAGTGTTTTGTTTTAGTTAGGTGTCTCTTGGTGAATTCATCTATTTTTCAACAGATCCATCAAGCGGAAGAGAAATATGCTCCATTGATGCCCATGTAGAATATACTTCACCACACTAATCTGTAGCCTCTCAATTGGTTTGACATTGGGGTTGCTTGTTGGTTGTGTGTTTTGTTTTGTTTTCTTTTGAGTAGAGGCAAAGAGACAATACTTCAAGTGTTCTGCTTCCTGTATGGCCTTTTGATATGAGCAAAGGAAAAATTCATCACCATCATCATCATCACTTATTTGCATGCCACCTTTCCATAATTAAACCAGGCTCAAGGCAGCATGCAAAATGAAAATGTTTACTTAATTACAAAAATATTACATGATGAATCACAGTTGTTGACATCCATCTGTCTTGAGATGTGCCTCAGGGGTGAAGGCAAGCTACTGTCTTAGCAGCACCAAAGTGAGCTCCCCAGAATGCAAACTGGGGTAAGTTGTGTGTAGATCCTGGGCTGCTCAGACAACAAGACCCCCATCTCAGACTCACTGATGTGGTCCAAAGGAAAGCAGAGCAGTATTTTTTGGCACAAGCTTGGCTGCAGGAATTGCGTGCCAAGGCCCCATGACCTGCGGTTCCCTAGTGGATAAATAAAACACACGAACAAGTAGATTTTGGTTTATGGGTTCAAATAGGCCACAACTTTATTGGTTACAAATGTGAGCGGTTTGGCTTAGGCGTTGGGTGAAGCCAGACTATATCTCAACTCCTGCCCAACTACTGGGAGTCCAACTAAGGGTAAACCACTAATAGGGGGCCCCTAAGACTTACATCGGGACGTGGGACGTGGGTTAAACCACTGAGCCTAGGGCTTGCCGATCAAAAGGTCAGCGGTTCGAATCCCTGTGACGGGGTGAGCTCCTGTTGCTCAGTCCCTGCTCCTGCCAACCTAGCAGTTCGAAAGCACGAAGTGCAAGTAGATAAATAGGTACCACTCTCGTGGGAAGGTAAACGGCGTTTCTGTGCGTTGCTCTGGTTCGCCAGAAGCGGCTTAGTCATGTTGGTCACATGACCCGGAAGCTGTATGCCAGCTCCCTCAGCCAATAAAGCCAGATGAGAACTGCAACCCCAGAGTCATCCGCAACTGGATCTAATGGTCAGGGGCCACTTTACCTTTACATCAAATAGGGGCACCCCAAGGGGTCCCCACTGGGGTCGTTACATGGCCCTAGACCATGTCTGGGCATTAGACCAAATCCACACCCCCGGATCCTTTCAAGAGGATACCCTTAATGGTGGAGGGGTGGCTACAACTTCCCCTCCATCCAAACAAAGGCTTAAAGGTAAAAGTAAGGGACCCATGACTGTTAGGTCCAGTCGCGCATGACTCTGAGGTTGCGGCGCTCATCTCATTTTATTGGCCAAGGGAGCCGGCCTACAGCTTCCGGGTCATGTGGCCAGCATGACTAAGCTGCTGCTGGCATACCAGAGCAGCACACGGAAATGCTGTTTACCTTCCGACTGGAGAGGTACCTATTTATCTACTTGCACTTTGACATGCTTTCGAACTGCTAGGTTGGCAGGAGCAGGGACCGAGCAACGGGAGCTCACCCTGTCACGGGGATTCGAACCGCCGACCTTCTGATCGGCAAGCCCTAGGCTCTGTGGTTTAGACCACAGTGCCACCTGCATCCATTAAACAAAGGCTTACCCAATGCCTAACCTCACAAAGTTGTGGTGATTGCTATGAGGTAGGCGAAAACCAAATGGCAGAGCCAATTTGCCAAGTGGGAAAGATTCTGGCCTGGTCCCAACAATATGGCTTCCTACAATTAGTCCATAGCAAGGTCATAATGCATCAAAAAAGAAAAAGAGGGTGAGGTGAGTGGGAAATCTGGTGAAGGGTGCAAGAGGATGGCCTCCCTGCCATGCTGGGGTTTAAATTCCCTGTGGACATGCCCCTGCTGGCACTGGTTGGGTGGCGAGGCCCACCCCTTGAGCAAGGGCCCGCCCAGCACCAATGATGTGGGGAGCCAATGGCGGGGAGCACACCAGTCTCAAACCCTCGGTTGGGTAGCCTGGGGCCTGGCTGCAACATCGCCCACCAAATAAGGCAAGCGGACTTGCCAGAAGGAGGTGTACAAGGCACCATTCAACCATCTTAGGGTGGTATATAAATTGAATAATAATAACAATAATAATAATATTAACATTAGTAATATAGCCAATGTTAGTCATACTCAAGGTAGACCCATTGGCATTAATGGACATGACCACTTACTAGTTAGTTACATAAATTTAGTGGAGGTCTACTGAGCAGTTGGATAGAGTGCTTAAAATATGTGCATATTAGATTATAGCAATATTTTATTTATTCCCATGCATTTAGATCTCAACCTTTCTTCAACATGTGGCATTCAGCAGGTTGGGACGCTTCAGGAATTTGATCTTTGAGAACCCTTACATGAAACGACTTTATCTGCAACTCTTGGAATTAAGCTGTCAAGTGGATTTCACACTTCTTTGAATGTTGCAACACAGTTATTGGCAGTTTCAAATGTATGCAAATAGTCATTTCAATGTGTATTTTGAAATCAAGTACAAATTCAAATACTTTGGAAGGGTGTGTTTTGTTTTGTTTTTAATTGCAGATGAATACCAGAAACGAAATGGAATTAAGGGTAAAAACAAAGAGAAGTGGAACACACCAGAAACAGACGGATTTTCCAATTCCCTCTAAAGGGTGTTCCAGTGCCAAGCACTAAACACCAGATACAAACCTGCTTAAATTTAGCCTGGTTGCCCTGGTATTATACAAAGCCAATTCTGATGTTTCAAAATACTTGCCAATGACAACTGTAAAAATAGGAAGCCCTCGCTCCCTTATGAGTCTTTTGGGGGAAGCGCACCAAATTAAGACATCCCTGTGCTTTTTGCACCCCATGTAAAGCATGCACATTTTGTATTTGGGAGGTAAATGCACACTGGTGAGATTCTGTCTTGCCAGCACTGATTAAAAACATCCTTATCCTCTCCACTTCCTTAGACTCTAGGACCGGCTGTCTCTGGGATTAAGTAAAGCTTTACTGTTTATCTTGTGCTCACAATAAGAAAGGGGTTTGATCTAGGGCAACAGTTGGAGATAACAGCAAGCGCAGAACGGAAGGAGAAATTGAGAAGTAGAGCCAGAGATGAATAAATATGTGGTTGCAAAGCTCTTTGCCTCCCAAACAGCAGCAGTGCGCAGGACTGTGATCCAGCGCTATGCTATTAAACTGTAGCTGAGCACTGCGAGGGATGAATTTGGAAGAGGGAGCACATCAGGCTACTGAACCATAATCTACACCAGCTGCCTATTAGCTTTCAGGTAGAGATTAAGTGCTTGGGTTTTGCATGGCACCTAGGAATTAATTTCCATTTGGCTCAATTAATTGCTTAGCAGTTGTACATTTTAATTGCCATTAATGCACTTAGAGTCCAGGCTGGGCGCATTCTTTTAAATGAAAAGAAATAAACAAACATTCTTTTTAAAAAAACAAAACAAAACACTACATTACCCTGCATTACCCTTTTCTATTTGTTTTCTTCATGGCATGTTGTTTTTCTAATCAGGATCCTTCTCAGGGGACTTCAACAGAGGTTCCAGAGACCTCAATTTTCACCTGCCCAGTGTGATGAAAACACACCAGCAGATTAAAAGGAGGGGTTCTTAATCCTCATAGCTTTGGAGAGGCAGGGGAAACTGCTTTCTCTAAACACTCAAAATTGGAGATGGACTATTTAGGGAGCCAAAGTATGCCTTCTGGCCAGTCTAAATATGTGCACTTTAGCTTCCTACCCTATGGCATGCTTAGACTTCCAAAGCGATTCTTGAGGCCCATTTCCCACAGGAGGAAAAATAATGCATCAATGGAATCAAAATATCAGTCAGAAGAATGAGACAGATGGATCACTCAGTAAATCAATGTAATGAGTTACAGGAGAAGAAGCCAACCAGAACTGAGCCAAGCCAATAAGTTTTCTAATTTCTTTACAGATGTGTCTTTTTAAATAAATAAATAAATAAATCGGTATTTCCTCTATTTCTCTGATGTTCGTGTCTGGATTCTGAGCTGCAGAACTGATGCTTCAATCTCCAGACTTGGACTGTTGGGGGCAGGGGTGGCACCAAAGGGAATGACCCAAAGGGCACCACCTCTTTTGTGAGAGCAGCTTTGGGGGGAGGGGGGGACAAGGACCAACTGCACGACATCATCTTCTCTGGGGATGGCCTTGCCCCAATTGTTTTAAATTGCTATTTCGCTTGTGTGTATTTTTAATTTGAAAATTTTTTTGGTTCCTTTTAATTAAGGGAGATACGATTATATGAGAAGAGCTGAGGTTTTGGCCAAGGAAAGCTATAGTATGGGGGGTTAGGGCAGAGCTGGTAAGAGGTATATGGCACAGGCAGTTAGTGGCTGTGCCATGTGCCAGCCGGGGGCACAATTCCCACCTAGGGAATTGTGGTGGTCCTATCAGCCAGCCCTCAGGTCTGTGGCTGACGCTGTTGAATGCCATGATTGAGGATGAGGAGGCCGATTTGGTCTATATTACCAAGACTTGGGTGGGTGAGAAATGGGGAGTTGTTCTCACCCACCAGTGTACTCAAAAAAATCAGGGATAGGGAATTGCTGTAGCCTATAAAGAGTCCATCTCTCTCTCCAAGTTCTCTGTTCAGCTGAGTGGGGTTTCCTGGTACTGGGTAATCAGAACAGATGAGAGATTGTGTTAGTTTACTGGCCACCTTGCTGCCCAACAGTCTACCTGCCTGAGCTGTTTTGACGGCAATGTTGAGGATTCCCAGACTGCTGGTATTGGGAGACTTTAAGATCCATGCAGAAGGTAGCTCAGGACTTCATGGCTGCCATGATGACCATGGGGCTGTCCTAACAGGTCATTTCCCCAACACATGTGACAGGTCACACTCTGGACCTTGTTTTCTTAGGCAGGAACAGGGTGATCTGAAAGTAGGGGGTATTGACACCAGTCCCTTGTTGTGGTCAGATCACTTCATGTTGAGAGGTAGACTCTCAGGAGGCTTCAGTGTGAGGTTCCTCGGGGTTCAATTTAATCCCCCATGCTCTTTAACATTGACATGAAACTGCTGAGTGGGGTCATCCAGAGTTTTGGAGTGTGCTGTCAGCAATAAGCTGATGACACACAGCTCTAATTCTCCTTTATATTTGCAGGTATGGAATAGGATGTGCTGGACCGTTGCCTTGGTAATGGACTGGATGAGAGCTAAAATACTGAAGCTCAATCCAGCTAAGACTGAAGGTGTTCCCTAGACCAGATTGATGGGAAGTTGCCTGTTCTTGGTGGCTGTTCTCTGCAGGAACATATTGTCAGGAGTGGGGTGAATACACCACACTGCAACATTTAGCTGCAGGTCACACCGCTCTCTATTTTCTATTACCCAGAGCAAGAATGACCATCTTCCAAAGCCTGGAAGTGTATTTGCTGCTCAATGTAATCCCTGCCTCCCATCATAGACGGTCAAGTTCTAAGGCTGAGTGGCATCATTTAAAGACAAAGATGCAATGTTATGGTACATGTGAGATTGGACATAGCCAGGGTATTGCATATAATACCCCAATCTAGACTCTATTTCTCTGCCTCAGTTCAATTGTAAAATGAGCATTAGATGGCCTCTCTCTAGTCTGCGGATCGATGAAATAAGGCAATCAGTTTGGGGTTATAAATAGAATGGGATAAACTCATCCTCCAGCAAGGAGACTAATGCTTAGAGGATGAGCCCTGCCATGAAGCTGGGTGATGCAGCCTCCTTCAGGGGGCATCAAGAGGTGTAGGACAGAGGAAAGCAGGAGATGGTGCCTGGATGGTGCAACCAGACTTTGAAAAGCCTACCTTGGAATCTAGCTAAACGTCCCTGACTTGTTCTGGATATTGGACCGAATCATGTCTACGAGGCCAGGAAGCAGCTCCAGGAAAAATATAATGGCTGGATCACTGAGAAGACAAATTCTAATTAACTGACATGATAATAAAAGCAGGTGAAAAAACAACAACCACCCAAAACATGGTGACATGTGATACAAAGCAAAGCAGGAAGAGGTAGAAGGGTTGTAATTTGAAAATGCAAATCTTATTCAGGTCCAATTTTCTTTTTTCCTGAGTGCCACTGTAAGTTAGAAACATTTCAGAATACCAGCCCATGAGTCATAAACTGGTATTATGTCTGTAATAGAAGAGAAACTACTCCCCCTTTTATTTTTTAAAAAAATCTACCTGCCAATTTTTTTACTTTTTTTTTGGCATAGTAATTAGGTCCCAATCAGTCACTTGTAAACAGACCAAAGAATGTCATGGTGCTTCTCAAAATGTGAGGGTAGGTGCAGTACCCATTGTATCTACTCACCCATTTTTATAAATTGATCTATCTAATGGATTTCCATGTTTGACTTTTTAAAGTAGAGAGAGGGATGTTCTGTGTCATTGACCATAATGTCAGACATCAAACATGTGTCCATTTGTTCTGCTGGCTTTCAGTTAAGTTTACCTGGGACTAGGGATGAGGGTGAAATTCAGTTCAGGTTGCATTCAAAAGTGAACCTATGTAATTCACACTTTTGAAAACAATATGAAAAAATCAAAACACTGCCTGCAAAATTCGCACTTCTCCGAATTTTGTGATGCAGCTTTCCAAACAAACTATGCTTACAAAAATTCACTTATTAGGGCAAGTGTGCATAAAAAGGATATGATTATGTTTAAGATTATGAGTTGCTTTTTGCCATGGAAGCTCAGAGTCACTTCCAACCTTTTAAAACAAAAGATGAACACATACATATATTAAAACCAACATTAAAAATAAAATAAAAACATCCCACCCAAGCAAAAAAGGTCATAGATGATTAAAATCCAAAGGTCTGATGAAAGGGGAATGTTTTCACCGGGTGTCTAAAGCAGCCATTCTCAACCTTGGGTCTCCAGATGTTTTTGAACTACAACTCCCATCATCCCTGACTGCTGCCCCTTCTCACTAGGGATGATGGGAGTTGTAGTGCAACAATATTTGGGGATCCAGGGTTAAGAAAGGTTGGCCTAAAGATATGTAAGGATGGCTCCAGGTGAGTCTCTCTGGGGAGAACATTCCCTGAGCAGAAATAACATACAATCATTATATTAGGGGAAATTGTTTCAGAAATGTGTAAATTGCTCAAAACTGCACACAAGTATGGGTTTAATGGAAGAAATTTGAACACAAGTGCTGACAAATTTCCATGACCAAACTAACCTTGTCCTGATAAAAGTACTGATGAATGTGAACACCATCTGGGCATAAAGTTCAAATGTCAAGGACACTTCAAGTTTTCAGTAAATGCAGTATTTTGGCATTGCAAAGAATGCTTGGCATTAGCTGGCTGCAGCTACTTCACCCACTGTCTATAGTAATAAAGACTTTCCCCAAGTTCCTGACCCTGGGGAATTTCTTAGAAGTGTATGGACTTGCTAAGATGTATAAGACTGAAGCAGATAAGTGCTGGAGATGCAATGAAGTTGAGGGAATGTTCTTTCATATGTGGTGGACTTGTAAAAGGGGAAATGAGTATTGGAAAATACTCCATAATGAATTGAAAAAATGTTTTAAAGTACTCCCCCCCCCAAAAAAAAAACCAGATTCCTTTTCTTTGGGGATAATTCAGATGGAAATTCCCAGGTGTCAAAAGAGGTTATTTATGTATGCCCCTACTGCAGCCCATGTTTTGTTAGCCTCACATTGGAAAATGAGCAAGGTCCCAGCTAAAGAAGAATGGCAACATAAGCTGATGGAATATGCGCAGCTTGTGGACCTAACATATAGAATAAGAGGACAAGAAGAACACATGTTTAAAGAAGACTGGAAATGTTTGTTGAATATATGGGGGGAGGACTGTGTACACTTGAAAATGCTGGCAGCATTAAGGTAAATTCAACAGTGTAAACAAGTTTTGATGGATATAATAATGGAAAGCAGAATGGTTTAGTTTATGTAAAATATGCAGGGATTTATGATAAGCAAAATGAACCACGGGAAGAGAAGAAGGGAAGTCATTGATATTTTAAGGTTGTTTAAATGAATATTCTAAATTGTAAAACAGAGAATTAAATAATTGTGTGTCTGTGTGTCTATTTATATGAATGAAGTGCATGGACAATGTCTCTGCATCTTGCATTGAATGTAATTTAATACCATCTGTCCAAATGTATGGGCATTATATCTGTGTAAGATAAGCCAGAACAATGCTGTGTTCTGTTTAACAATAAGCTGTGGGGAGCTTAGCACTATGAGACGCTCACAGTAAGCTAGTGTGGGGATTTAAGCCATAGTATGTTTAATTTTGGCATGAGACGTTATTTACATAAAAGGTAAGGTAAAGGTACCCCTGCCCGTACGGGCCAGTCTTGACAGACTCTGGGGTTGGTGCGCCCATCTCACTCTATAGGCCGGGGGCCAGCGCTGTCCGGAGACACTTCCGGGTCACGTGGCCAGCGTGACATCGCTGCTCTGGCGAGCCAGAGCCGCACACGGAAACGCCGTTTACCTTCCCGCTAGAAAGCGGTCCCTATTTATCTACTTGCACCCGGGGGTGCTTTCGAACTGCTAGGTTGGCAGGCGCTGGGACCGAGCAACGGGAGCGCACCCCGCCGCGGGGATTCGAACCGCCGACCTTTCGATCGGCAAGCCCTAGGCGCTGTGGCTTTTACCCACAGCGCCACCCGCGTCCCTGTTATTTACATGGGTAAATACAAAACACTGCCATAGGAGACAGTGCCAAATAAAATCTTGCGGAGGCCCCAAGGAAGTTGAAATCTCAGGGGCCCCCTCGCACCGAACTAAGAAAGCTTGATTGTTATTTTCTTTCAAAATCAAATCAATATTATTTTTACCCGTTGTTGGGGGGGGGCGGACCCTAAAAGGCTGGTTCCTACTCTGACTATTTGGCAATCTGGCACTGATAAGAGAAAACTCACAGCAGTGATTTCCCCTTGCACAGCCTAGGCTTAGAAAGTGTGGGTGGGTTGTAATTTCTCTTCATTTCCAACCCAACTGAATTATTCTTTTAAGTACAGTGGACACTCAGGTTGCGAACGTGATCTGTGCGGGATGCACATTCGCAACCCGCAGCAGCACGTCTGTGCATGTGCGGGTTGCGATTCGGTGCTTCTGCGCATGCGCAAAGTGCAATTTAGTGCTTCTGAGCATGTGCGCCCGCCGAAACCCGGAGGTAACCCGTTCCGGTACTTCCGGGTTTCAGCAGTCCATAACCTGAAAAAACACAACCTGAAGCATCTGTAACCTGAGGTATGACTGTAATTTCCCCAAGGTATATGTCTACTGACCTCTTGACAGGATTTTTTTTAGAAAAATAAAAAACCAAATCAAAAGGGGTGGAAATCATATTAAATGTAAAATGGATAACGGTTTATTTAGGATGGGGTGTTATTACAGTGCATAAAAGAGCGAACATATAACTAGCTCTGTGTTGTCTGGGTGTGAAGTGCTTGTGTCTGTGCGTCAAGAATTCATGCATCATTAATTTTAAATACACAGTGATAATGGGTTCCTGAGAAGGTTTCAAATAATCCTTTCATTACTCCTGTCATAGATCAATTGTCTCTCAGGCTATACCTGTGGCTGAATAGGACGAAAGCAACATCAGTGAAGGATTGTACAGATCTAACAGCCAAGCATAAGCTTTCAAATCACCTGACATCACACTGAACACACTACCTTTCGATGGGAATGTTCCGCAGGTTCACTTCCGTGCTGTCAGGTGATGAGAAATCAAATGGGCTACATTCAGCACCACAATGTCCCTGCCTCAAATTATTTGTGTGCAGAGATCTTTCACACTGAAGGTCCTATGCATGTTGGCACGCTGTGTAAAAACCAGGCGAAATCATAATTATTTTAATTACAAAGAGTTGCGCTTAACCCTGCAATGAAATCAACAGGATAAATGTTCTTAACATTGGGAGAATTGTGCTTTAGGCTAATGAACTAAGAATTATGTGCGGTTCTTCCTGTTATATATGCTTTATAGCCTACTGAAAAATCTTATTCTAGATTGATTCCCCTGCCCACTCCCCATTTAATGATTTTTAATTTACCAGGAGAGCTCCAGCTACCGAAAGCACATTCAGAACAACTAAAGGTAATTTAACCAATGGCCAATTTTGGCACCTGAGTTGAAGTACAGTTTAATTTTCATTTAAAAAATAATGAACTAGCATCTCAAGTGGAATTTTCATGCCGTATTTCAGCGAAGACAATGGAATCTTCAATTTAATACGAAAAGGCTGCTGTTAAAACACTGAATGCTTGTGTGAAACCGGAATCCATGTTTGTACGTGACAGTTGCAATAATACTGGCAAAATCTTTATAGTAGCTTTCCTTGGATCGATGAGCTCCAATAAATATTACCAATGATTTAGTAGAGGAGGGATTGCCAACCTTTTGGGACTAGTGAACACATTTCAAATTTTGAGAGCGTGTCAGAGCACCGGGTAAAAACAGTTGCCATGGAGCGGGCATGGTGTAACACAAAATGGCTGCCACGGGGAACATGGAATAACATGAAATTAGAGAGCCAACCACCCTTTACAACCTTATTCTTGGGAAGTGAGCTGTGTCCACACACACACATACTGTTTCTGTTAGGGTGCATTCCTCAGCATCAGGAAAAAATATACAAGGTATCCAAACCATTCCTATTTCACAGAAATCACTTAGAAGTTACCTGCTCATTTTGCCACCTAACTTTCTTTCTAGTGAAGCTAGAAATTTACTCTTTGAACAACTGAAAGCTCAGAGTCTGGGGCACCTGCCATGGGGCACTACCGAAAACCTTCATGGGTGCTATGGCACCCATAGGCACTGGGTTGGAGACCGCTTACAGAATGTGGTATATAAATGTATTAAGGGCACTGATACTGTTTTTTGTCAGCGTGGTGATTTTGCCTTCAGAAATATAATCTAGTTCAAATCCAACTCAATGCTCCCCCTGTGTGGGAGTCACAAAAAGGGCATAGCACTCACTACCGGAGCCAGAACCTTGCTACAAATTTGAAGCTGAATTTTTCATCGCATTTACTTGCTCAGGATTGTCTGAGCATCCCTCATGCTTCATTTGAGAAACTCAACTCTCGTTGACCCTGACATGATAAAGTCAAAATCTCTCCCTCTCTTTAGCAGACAGAGGTCAAGCTGCAATCTAAAATATTTCTATTTCTAATCATAACAACACTTCTTAGCATCTGCTTTTCCTACACGTGTGCTTTTCCTGATGCTCTATCTGCTGTGTGCGTGTGCGTGCATGCGCGCTGCCACTCGCTTAAGGATGGGAAATTGACTACAGAGAAAATGTCTCACTATGTAACAGTCTGTCTCTCTCTTCCTCTCTCATTGGAACCCCGAGCCAGAGGTTTCTCCAGCTGTTTAGCAAATGAGGATTGGGCATATAAGTATCAACCTATGCAGTTGTTCATATTTAATTTCAATACATTTTCCTGTAAGGGCAACATCTTCAACAGCATGGTGAAATGCATTCTCTTTGGGGTTTCAATTGTTGGAATTCTGCCTGGGTCAGAGGAATGTGCCACAGCGTAGGCACCGGCAGATATTCCTTGTCGACCTCCCCGCTGCGCCACTCTGCTGATAAGCAGGCGAGGTCTCGGCGATTCTTCTCAGATGTGTGAGAGGAACACACCGTTCTTCCTCTCTCCCCTTTGGTGTCCCCCAGGGAGGGGAAAGAAGCAGACAGAAATCTATTTACATCCTTTATTTCTGTCTCTTATATCAGTACAGAGAAACATGTCTGCACTCAACAGCAGTAAGAAGAAAACTCCACCCATGTACTTCCAGTACGGGTCATATGACACACACACTGAGCTAACATCCAGTGCTCAGTACAGAATGGACTGCCCCTTTGTTCCCATGGCAACAGTCACAAACATCCTGTCCCTACAGTTTTTTTCTGTCTCCCTTCTCCCCAGTCTCAATATTTTAACTACAGGCTGAGCAATTACAAAGCCTTATCCCATCATGCTGTAAGTGTTCTTGAAGACTAGGCCTACAGACCCCATCCTCTGTCTGCCGCTATTGATCAGGCTGTTAAGCCCGGCACTGGCACTTTCTGCAAAGAGGCTCCCTGATGAATTCAGACTCTGTTAGAGAAGGAGAACACCACATGAGTTGTGCTCTCTTGTCAGAACTATCAAATACCTACATCTGTCTGAGCAAAGGCTAGCAATCCTCCTCAGCCACCCAGCAATCTTTCCCTACTTGGTTTGGAGACAGTGGTCCTGTCAGGACAGGGCTTTGAGGCAGGAGTCTCTGAGGGCCCGACTCAGAGAAAATGACAAAGAGGATTCCCAGTCACAGCAAGACTGGTTTGCCACATGTTGAGGGAAATCCAGTAGATCACATAACCATCTAAAGAGTGGCTCTACACCACCTCTGTAAGTCCATGAAGTCCAACGTGTAAAAATTACCCATCTGCACAACTGCTTGTGAAACAGAGAAAGCCCAAGGGAAAGCTTTCAGGAACAGATCTATAAACAACAGGACCACACTGCTGGTATTCTTCTGGCTATTCAACTCTCAAGGAAACCGGAACAATTTCTCAAGTTGTTCTGTTGTTTATGCACACACATCCATATTCACACAAAGAACTGCAAGCATTTTGCAATCTGGGTGTCAGTTTTCTATGCATCCTCCCCTCCCTCCTGCATAGATCTGTCTGTCAGTCCCTGTACTTGGGCCATCAAGGGTCATAACTGGACATTATGAAAGTCACACATCTCCAGACATGAGGGAGGATGAATCATTAGCACAAATTTTAGCACCAACAGATAAAAATATGTTACTGTTCCTGGTGCCCTCCAGATGATGTTGGATTTCAATTTCCTTAATCCCCGGTCATCAGCTATGCTGGGAAAAGCTTGTGATCAACTTGTGATCTATCAACATCTGGAGGACATTACACTGGCTATCCCTGATCTAAGTTGACCAATTCTCCATTCATGCAATAGAGGACCCCTCTGCGTACATGGAGCATTTTCCTCCCCAGAACAGGAAGCCACTGCACAAAGAGAGCTTAGGATCAGACTTATAAGATAACAAATGTACCAAACATTATGAATTCAGCCAAAATAGAATGGTTCCCAGTGCGGCCAGATGGCATGCACACTTAGGTCTTAGAGAACCTTCAAGATAAATTCCTACAGTTGTGGGACAATCTGACATCTCTTCCCATGCCATATGAACTTGGTACATCCCTTGAATTGTCAAGAGAATTCCAGCATGCTCTTGACTGAATTCTAAGAGCCAGGAAGCCCAACCTAGAGATATAAAACAACAAACACTATTGCTTTTCCTTCTCTCCTCCAACAAGAACCACAGGGACCCTCCAAGTTGGGACTGTAACTCCCTTCAGCCCCAGCCAGTATGACCAATGATCATGGGAGTTGTAGACCAACAACATCTCAACAGCCACAGGTTCTCCACCTCTGCCTTAAAGTATCCCAGGTCGCCTCTGCCTGTTGAAGAGAAACCAAAGACTTGAACCAATGACTGAGAAGAAGGGTGTTGCATATGCTCATAGAAAGTTTCCCCAAGAAATTCTGCCGTCATGCCACTGAAAATATCTTTTTGTATTCCACATCCCTTTTCTCTTTATTGTTTACTTCAACATCTCCCGCTTCTTTCCATGGAAGCATCTTCCTAGTTACCAGAGGCAAGGTAAAACCACCACAATATAAGGATATTTATTCATTTAGAGTGTAAGGACAATGAAGGGTATTTATTCATTTAGAGTATAAGGACAATGTAAGGGTATTTATTCATTTAGATTGGCTGGGGAAATCCAGTCAGATGGGCTGGGTACAAATAATAAAATTATTATTATCATCATTATCATTATTATTATTATGAATCAGTAGCAGCCATATCCTGCTTCAGGTGGCTAAATGGTTCAGGCAGGCTTCCCTTGCAGGAAACAAATCATTTTTCTTGAAAAGACTTTGCATTTTTAAAAAAGCAATATTCACTGCAAACTTTCTCTGTGTGGACTGAGGTTTTCCGACCCTTTCTCTGCAGACATATGAAAGTCAAATGACCACATGAGCTGGATGTAGACCAACTCCTACACCATCCTAAATCCAAAAGTCAGTCTTTAACTTACTTTGACATATTTTTTTTGGTCCTTTTTAGCTTGGCAGTAGCCTTTCAAAAGCATGTCCCATGAAGGAGGCAGAGCTGAACTTCCTTTGAAAATTAATAAGCACTCCAAATGTATTTCGGGCTGAGGCAAGGCATATGGTAGGCCATGCTGCTGAGGAAACTTGTCAGTCGGCAGTTTTACAGCACACGTGTACAGCGTTCACTGGTAAATGACCCAATTCTAAAAGAAGATTCATTATTAATCACAAAGGGAAGTAGATTTCCTAATTTATAAATGCCAAGGACTGCACGCTTGTTCTTAACAGCTTTCCTCCCATGGAAATTATAGAGCTGAGAACTCAAATTTGCTAAATCAACACATTTGTCATGAGGCAATACATGAGACCGGTGCGCAAATATTGTAGCTAAATGAATAAAACATGATTTATTTTCATTCTCTTAGATGAAGGTTCTAGTTTGTGTGCTTTGTACTCATTATGAAAATCAACATAATTGTTGATATGGGCAGGGACTTTTATCTTCCTGCACTCATTGTGAAAACAGTATATGAGGTGCTGCGAGGTTAAGACGTGTCAAGAATGGTAACGCTTAAGATGCCTACAATGAGTTCAGCCATGTAGCTGACGTGAATAGAATTGATCTGGCTATGCAGTCGAAGAATGAAGAAACATCAGGGATGGGGGAACCTGTGTCCCCTCAAATGTTGTCCAACTCCAGCTCCTATCAACACCAGCCAGCAAGGCCAATGGTTAGGAATGATGGGTTCTGTAGCCCAAAAACATCACATCATCCTATGTTGGGCTTGTGTCTTTGCATGCCTGTTTGAGAGTCCGGCTTGTAAGTCCGCACAATAACTAGAGTTCATCTCCAGTGTCAGAGCAAACCTACTGCTGATGCTAGCAGTGAAATTTTACCTATAGTTAATGCACACAAACACACACAAACATTTTTAATGGCCTAAAGTGGTATTTCGAGGTGAACTTGTAGAATAGCTGTCAACTTACAGATTTGAAAATAAGGGACCAGCAGCCTTGAAAATAAGGGACCAGCAGCCAAAATAAGGGACCTGCAGCCTCACCTGTTCCAGGCACTCCAGTCTTCCTGTCCTCCTGCAGTCTGGTCAAATTCATGCTGGTAGCTTCGAGAACACTTTGTAACCAGAGGTTCAACTGAATAGAATCTGAATCACATGCACCACAAGGCCTATGCAGCCTCAACTTAAGATGGCTCCCCGGCCTAGCTTTGCACTGCAAAGTTTGCAGCAGCACGTGCAACAAAATGGCGTCCAGCATTCAAAACCCCCCTCAGCTTGCATTAACTAGCCACACACAAGGCATGCAAGCTCCACCCCCCAGTCGTTCTTAGACTTCTTATTGGGTGAGCAACACAGCCAAGCAACACAGTTGGAGCCTCCCTCCTCCCTGGCCGGCAGTGAGGGAGGGAGAGGAGCTGCTTCCTTTGAAATTTGAGGGACATCATTTAAGGGACATCATTTAAGGGACATTTAAGGGACATCCATCAATAAGGGACAGCAGCGGGACATGGCGCTGGAATAAGGGACTGTCCCTTCAAATAAGGGACACTTGACAGCTATGACTTGTAGGCTCCTGCTGAGGGAAAACTTACAAGGAAGAAAACTTAGTGGTATGCAATGTTGCTATAGACAGCACTTTGGACAAGCAGAACAACTTCCACTTAAACTATAGTAAAGATTTCTAAAATTGTATCCATACATATAAGCTAGCATATGCACATTTTATGCAAATCTGCATCCCCTATCTTCTTTTTGTGTGACATGCAGAGCTCTTTTGGGTCAATACCAACTTCCTTGCCATACCAGCTCTTATTTTTGATGTTGCCCATGACAGCCATTTTGTGGTGGCACCCATGACGCTTTCATCAATATATGAGTACCGGCACCTCATTCCCACCCCCACAAAAGAAACAAACCCCACTGGCAATATTATTAATTAAGTAACTAATTAACCAATGGATTTATTTATAGTCCACCTTTTCCCCTTACAGGGACTCAAGGTGGCTTACAGATAAAACAATACATATCCCCCATATGATTACCTCTAATACACAGCAAAAAAAAAGAAAGAAAAAAGAAAAAAATTAGAAGCTTATCTCTCCCCCAAATTGACTCCTGAATTTTTGAATTTTATTGAATTTTATTGATATTGATGCTGCATTTTATGTTGTATTTTATGCCGTTTATGCTGTTTTTAAGTCGCATTTTAATCAATGTTTTATATTTGCTGTTTCGCTGCCCTGAGCCCAGTTTTTAAACTGGGAAGGGCAGGGTATAAATAAAAATTTATCATCATCATCAAGTGCCTAGTAACCACCAAAAAATAGTTATTGGGTGCATTCAGACTGGAGGCTCAAAAGCTGTTCAGGGGTTCATCAGATAAATATTCCTTCTGAAACAATATGATTTTGGTTCCATGAGACAGGTTTTCCCCATCAGAAAGTTGCATAGGAAATGGTGGAAATTCCAGTCTGCTAAGATAAGCCAAATTCTATTCCTTCATGAAGACTGATACCTAGAAATTGACATGATTTTGTTCACTTGCCCTTTCAAAATTCTGCTTTCCATCAACTGTTGTTTTAAACATGGCTCATTTAGTGGGAGGCAAAAGACCCACTACAACCCTGTGCAGCGCTCATTAAATAAAGTATATAAAAAAAGTCTCTTCCTAGAAGCTGTGTTTGCTCCGGAGAGAATCTGAAAGGTTAGTGTGCCTTGAGGAAAGCATTTACATTACTGAGGACTAAAGGCAGAAAGCAATTTCATAGCTGGAGGGAACCCTGAAGTCAGTGAAGTCTGCTGACAGAGACAGCCTTGGGGACTTGACAATGTCTTTATCAGGCTCGAGTCAGCATTTTCTGCCCAAAGGGGAAGTCAGAATCACACCAGCAGGAGGACAAGTGGCGAAAGAGAGCCTGAGGAACTGGAATAGTTGTCTGTAGAATCAAACTCTGAAGTAGAAGAAATCTAAATATCCAGTGCCAAGCCAAGCCAAGAACTATTAATGTTCTGATGGTACTGAACAACCAGGGCTTAGAAACCTAGGTATAGGAACTCCTTGTCACTGAGATCAGCAGTGCATCCAATGAAATGATGTTTTCAGGAGGAGCATCCCTAAACTATGAACGCGCTCCTTCAAGGGGACTGCAACCCTATTCAAAACAGGATGTTTCATCAAATCTTGCAAGTGGCAACCACCTATTCAGAGAACCTGGATCCTATCTAAATTCATACTCAATTCATTGGTCCACATCCATTCCACTATCACCTCCAAGCACGACCTTCATTGTCTCTGCAGACCCTCCAACTGTTCCTATTCTCCAGGGACAGTTCCATATTTACAGAAGCTGTCCCGGTTTCTGATTTGACCCCGGAATGTTCCGCTTTTCCTTAGGACAGCCCTATTTTCATTTGAGAAATGTTGGACAGTATGGAGTCATGTGACCTCTGAGCCAAGCAGATACGTAAGTACAGTGGTACCTCAGGTTACCTACGCTTCAGGTTACATACGCTTCAGGTTACACACTCCGCTAACCCAGAAATAGTGCTTCAGGTTAAGAAATTGGACTCTGGCGGTACGGTGGCAGCAGGAGGCCCCATTAGTTAAAGTGGTGCTTCAGGTTAAGAACAGTTTCAGGTTAAGAATGGACCTCCGGAACGAATTAAGTACTTAACCTGAGGTACTACTGTATAAAGCAGATAAGTAAGTATAAAAGTTGTAAGTACACAACCATTAAAATACATCTGGAGGCAGCCATGTATAGAGAAGTATTTAAAGTTTTATTATGGTGTATTTTTGAAGGTGCATGGTGCAGGCCAACACACATCTACTCAGAAGTAAGCACCGTCGAGTTCAGTGGTGGGTACAGGATTGCAGTCCTAACGCCTAAGTCTGCAGTCGTAACTCCACTTACCTGCAGTAAGCACCACTGAATTCAATAGGATTTATGTCTGAGTAGACATGGTTAGGGCTGTGCGGTAAGCCGCCATACTACCCTAGTTTTCTGTGCATTGTAAGTTATAATCCGTGAACCTATTAAACGGCAATATGCAGTTGATCTATAAGTTCAACCTTGTTAAAACAAGACGATTTATACCCTCTGTGGCCACAGACAGTTTGATCCACTACCTTGTTAAAAGAAGGCAATTTACATCCATTGGGATCACTGGTCCTAAAGTTTGGCTTGCATCCAAGGCACTTTGGTTTAAACAGGTTGTGGATCAGGCTCCTAATAGCGCTGACAATCAATAAGATTCAACTGGCCCTGGTGCATTTTATATATATATATATATATATATATATGCTTTCATATATATATATATATATATATATATATATATATATATCTGAAATGCCCATCATGTGATAAATTTCACAATAAATACCATGTGCAATAAACAAATGCACTCAGTTTAAGTAAATTGGCTTATTAAATGTGTATTTGCCTGACTGTAAGGTACGTAGAAATCCACTGCTTTGCAAGAATGATAGCTGAAGTTGTCTTATCTAGCTGCTCAGTTATATTTGGAATAGACTTTTCTGCAAGTGGGATCTAAAACAAAATGTTACGTTCTCTCTCTTTCTCTCTCTCCCACACACATGTAAAAATGATCCTTTTCAAGAATTCTGCCAGCCTAGCCTAGCTCCATGCATGAAGCCAGCCAGTCAGTAAATAGGCTTTTCTGATTTTCTTTTCCAAATACCAGTAAACATTCAGGGTCATTGAGCATTTTTTCAATCATCATTGGGGTGATCATATTAGGGGAAGGACCGCAGATCATTGATAGAGCATCTGCTTTGCATTCAGAAGGTATCAGGGTCAATCCCCAACATCTCTAGGCAGTGCTGGGACAGTGCCCTGCCTGAACCTCTGGAGAGTTGCTCTCAGTCAGGGAAGACAATATTCAATAATAATAATAATAATAATAATAATTTATTTATACCCCGCCCATCTGGTTGGGCTTCCCCAGCCACTCTGGGCGGCTTCCCAAAAAAATTAAAATACTGTAATACATCAAACATTAAAAGCTTCCCTAAACAGGACTGACTTCAGGTGTCTTCTAAAAGTCAGATAGTTGTTGTTCTCTTTGACATCTGGTGGGAGGGCATTCCACAAGGTGGGCACCACTACCGAGAAGGCCCTCTGCCTGGTTCCCTGTAACTTGGCTTCTCGCAGTGAGGGAACTGCCAGAAGGCCCTCGGTGCTGGACCTCAGTGTCCGGGTAGAATGATGGGGATGGAGACGCTCCTTCAGATATACTGGACCGAGGCCGTTTAGGGCTTTAAAGGTCAGCACCAACACTTTGAATTGTGCTCGGAAATGTACTGGGAGCCAATGTAGGTCTTTCAAGACCGGTGTTATATGGTCTCGGCGGCCACTCCCAGTTACCAGTCTAGCTGCCGCATTCTGGATTAGTTGTAGTTTCCGGATCACCTTCAAAGGTAGCCCCAAGATCCACAAATGGTCTGACTCAGTATAAGGCTGCTTCCTGTAATTTTTATGAGTAAGCCCATTTAATTAACGAGACGTATGTAGAATTGCACTCTAGGAATGGGGGAGAGGATGAAGACTTAAAAACAAACCAACCATGAACAAGTATGGAATTGTGGAGATTGGAAAAATGATAAAGTGAGAAAAACAAAAAACTGACCGATTCATCTATCTCTATGCTGAGTAGACATGTATAAGGTTGCAATGCCAGTGGCCCATGCTATCCCCACTTCTGAAAACATCCAGTCCCTGAGCATTTTACTAGAAGGAGCAATTGCTCTTAACCAGGGATCAACAAACTTTTTCAGCAGGGGGCCAGTCCACTGTCCCTCAGACTTTGTGGGGGGACGGACTATATTTTGAAGGGGGGGAAATGAATGAATTCCTATGCCCCTCAAATAACTCAGAGATGCATTTTAAATAAAAGCACACATTCTACTCATGTACAAACTCCAGGCAGGCCTCACAAATAACCCAGAGATGCATTTTAAATAAAATGACACATTCTACTCATGTAAAAACATGCTGATTCCTAGACCGTCTGAGGGCCAGATTTAGAAGGCGATTGGGCCGGATCTGGCCCTGGGGCCTTAGTTTGCCTACCCATGCTCTTGACCCCAGACAGCTGTTGGCAATCTGCTTCTTCGGGGGTTGTCAAGAGCGAGCCATTGTTTGGGAAGATTACTGGACAACTGAGACATTGAAGGTATAACCAATTAAGGACTGCAATATTAAGCACACTTTTTGAAAGTTAGCCCCCAGTAGGTACTTATTTGTGGCTGAGCCTACATCAGATTGTATTTCAATTGCCAAGTAACATAAAAACAACAACAGAAACAAAGTGAACCAGTTCCTTATCACAGGAAACCCCTCTTTGTTCCAGAAGTGGAGAACCTATGGCTCTCCAGATGTTAGTGGAACTCCAACTCCCATCAGTCCCAGTCAGAATGGCCAGTGGTCAGGGATGGTGGGAGCAGTAATCTAGAATGTGGGGGCCAGGGGTTCTCCACCTCTATTCTAAGGAGCTCGGGGGAGCCTGCACAGAATTATTTGATTTTATCATTACAACTTTACGATGACCATGACTTGTCAAACGCCACTCAGTGGAGCTTAATGGTTGAGGCGCAATCTGAGCAATGCCCCCGATTCGGAGCTGAGCAAAGTGAATCTCCTAATTATCTACAACACACAAATTGTAGCAGAGTAATAACCTTAATGAAGCTTAATGAACCACAGAAATAAGTGCAAGTATAATAAAAGGGCAATGTCCAAAGCTCACATCTTTAGACTGGATTGGATTTCCAGAGGTATGTGTGCTATTACCTTAATTCCTCAAAGACAGGGATGGGGAACTGGTAGCCCTCTAGAAGTTCTTGAGGACCTGTGGACGTTGTTGGACTACAACTCCCATCACCCCTGACCATCGGCCATGCTAGCTTGGGCTGATGGGAGTTGGAGTCAACAGAATCTGGAGGGCCACAGATTAACCACCACTCCCCAAAGTCGTAGGTTAAAAGTCAATAGACTACCATTAAGTCAACTGGTTCACATAATATGGAATGCATGTTCCATATTGGTATTGGGTATTGATTATTAGTGTGTCATTCCTTTAAAAAAAAACCCACACACCTCTAAGTAATCATATCATCAGAAATTGTAGCAATTGATAACTCATACACAAATTGAAAAGAAGGTATGGAGGGAAAAGCAGACAGAGGCATATATTTCAGTAATATCCCATAAACCGGGACATTTTTTAATTAATAGAGCACCATGTCTGCACATAACATCTAAACAGAGTATAGGCAGAAAAGCAACTATACAACTGGAAATACAACACAGCTGATTCAGTCAATCTTTTGGGGGAGGGATGATTACATTCAAATAAACCTGAAAACAATAATTTAAAATGCATTCATGGGATAGCAGCAATGAATGGTAGCCGTACACAGAACCTAGAATTTATCAGGGGGGCGAAATGCCTGGAAACAAAGGACTTGTTCCTGTTAACTACAAAGTTTCCAGACTGGAACTGCATCCCAAAACTGTCCCTTGTTTCCTCTTCCTTCCTTTTTTAAAAACATATTTTATATTAAAGATTTCTTGTTTCTTTTGTGTTCCTCTTCCTGTTTTCTTTTCAGCAGAGATTTATAGTTTAGGGGCAGACTCAAGACCACAGAAAAGCAGAAGAACCGATTCCAGCTTCTGAGCCAAAGACCACAGCTTTGTCTTTGCACCCAAGAAAGAGCTAGATGGCCTCTTGCCAGGGAGCAATAGAAAGAAAAGAGCAGATATGGTAAAGGTGTTTTATCACTGTAGCGGCTGGAAACGGGAAGCTATTATATGCATTACTGTTGGTAGCACACTGATAATTACTGCAAAGTAGTCTCCGAGGAGCAATCATTTGTAAATACTTACACTGTTCTTTTTGTTATTGTTTATCATGGGCCTGTTACACTACAAACCAAAGCTATACAATGCCTGTTTGGTCTGTCAGGAAATACAGAGTGATAAATGAAGCCTTTAAAGGTTTGCACCCCTTTATTTGATACTTATATAGTATTTTTTTATTATTTGGGGGAGGGGGGAAATAGCCAACTCAAAATCCAGCTTTGGTTTTAGACCATAACTATGGCATTTCACTAAAATATATATATTTGCATGGGTCTGTCTTCTGGGATCAAAGCCCACACTCACTGTAGCTCCGAGTCCAGCATTTATCAAACGACAACACCTTCCCATTTCATTTGCTCTGTCAAAGGACCCCTGAGCACCTGCTGCAGAACTTTTCCATAATGGGGAGGATTTTTGGTGATATTATAGCTCAGGGTAGCCAGCATGGTGCCCTTCATATGTTATTGGATTATAACTGTCTTCATCCACAGCCAGCACAGCCAATGGTCAGTGATGATGGGAGTTGTGGGTCTACAATATCTGAAGGGTTGTTCTAGAGACACATTCCATTCAACTCAGCTTCTACCCTTCAGGTATGCGACCTGAGCTGTTAATGTATGAAAACAATTTTGCAAAAATGGGTGACCAGAAATCAGGTCTTATCTTATAGATCTCCATTGGGATCATGTCTTCTCCTGGAGCTTTATTAGCTAGTTGTCTTGCGATTAGCCTCTTAATCTGATTGGGCATGACGTCTGGCCATTCTGGCAGTTCTAATAACTGAGTATAGTAAACTTGTGGGGGTGAGTCAGGACAGGGGCCATATATTCCTGTAAAATATGTCACCCAATCCTTTCCTTGGACAGATGCTTCTAACGAGTAGCCCAGTCCATTTGTACCTTGGGCAACCAGATGCCAAAATTTCCATGAGTCCTTTTGAAGTGCTGCGTCTCCCAATACTTTCCATTGCTGTTCATAATATATTTGTTTCTTGCTTTTAAGTAATAATGTATAATTGTATCGTAACTGGGCTACCTCAGCTTGTAGAGCAAGGTTGTGCTTATCCTGTTTTCAATTTTCTAAGTCCCCTAGCTAGGCATTTTTTTGCTATTCTGATATTCCTTATCAAATCAAGTCTGTCTTTTAAACTTTTTGTTTTTTATCACACTGGATAAAATAATTCTCTGTTACTGGACACTAGGCTACCATTCAACTCTATTCAAGTAGTGGACAGGTTTGTTGGGCTCCACCACTGGCCCATGTGTAAGCGATGTTAACACACCCAGTACCAATCTCTGATATTGGTAGGGAAGCTGTCTTTCAGGAAAACCTGTTTGCCATTACTGCATGCAAAGGTGGACAATGTAATATCCGACACTACACTGAATAACTTGGACAGCTTTTCTGGTAACCCCATCATTCTCCAGAACACAGTTCCAAAACCACAGTCCTGACTAATCCACCTTGATCAGATGTACCTGGACATTTGATCTTACCTAATTAACCAACACGTATTAATTGAATACTGATACATCATGCAATGCTGGAACACACTTTAAAGAAACATTTTATTTATTGTTCTTATTTGTGAATAAATCTTGTTTTAAAAAGAAGACATGAAATAATAATACATTAATCAAATGCTCATAAGAATTATGAAAAAGTAAACAATTTTTACAAAAGTGAGGAGTTATGCAGCACCTTGTTTTGTATTCCAGTATAGCATAAAACAGTCCCTGCCCCCAACATGCTGTTTGACTCCAGTTCCCATCAATCCCAAGCAGAATGGTGAATTATCAGGCATATTTTGGAGTCAGTAGGTCTCTGAATAATAGTTTTGGGGAATCACAGATAAGGAGAATGCTGTTGCGCTCAGCTTCTGCTTATGGGCTTCTCACAGGCATCTGGTTGGCCACTGTGAAACAACATGCTGGACTAGAGGTGCCTTTGCAGAAGAGGTCTCTGATATTTTAGTGATGACACTATTGTCCAAAACAACTGAATGTTTATTTTATATTAATCACAAACAGTATGAAGCAACACCTGTGCCTTCTCTTTTGATACCAACCCTTTCAGTATTCTTTAAGAGGAATGGCAGAAGTTTGAGAAACACGTTGTTTAGAAGCTCTGAGGAAACAGTGCAAGGAGCGTTCTGTTTTATTTTGCTCCTCTTAAGTAAGAGTAGCCAAATGAGCTAAACTGTACAATTGAAAATAACAATGTGCAGTGACTTACACTTAGATGGAGCTGGTTTGTCCAGTGTCCAATGATTTTGTATTCTGCAGTTCTGTTGGTTAGCTGATATTGAAAGATATCATAGCGCCCAGGTGCATCTCCATTCTCATTGAAAATAACAGGTGTTCCAGCACTGCCTGTAAGAGATCGTAACACAAGGATTTCAGGTTTCTGTGTTGTTGTTTTTAAATTACAGCATAATGTGCTGAAAATCAATTGTGGTTGGAAAACAAGACTTAGCAGTAATGCGATCACCATTGTAGCTCTACCACAAATCCACAACTTTCCTAGTTACAAACACTTTTCTTGTGGTTTAAGGAAGAGGTTTCTACAGCGGACATGTCTTGCTGGGGAAAGCAACATACATGAATTATGACAACTATGACTACACATGGCCGAAGCGGATTTGCATCACTTCCAGCAATACTGAAAAGAGAAAAGAAAAGGGAAGAAACATGAAAAGCACTCCATCGTTCAGAAAAGAGAAGCAGATTTATCTAGTCACACTACTGGCTAAATCCTTTTGCTCTCTGGCAGATTGGCTTGGAGTTCAGATCAGTACAGATTCACTGGGTTGCTAGCTGTGTTAAACAATTTCCTATCCAGTAAGTGACAAGGTGTGGGACGCGGGTGGTGCTGTGGGTTAAACCACAGAGCCTAGGGCTTGCCGATCAGAAGGTCGGCAGTTCAAATCCCCGCGACGGGGTGAGCTCCCATTGCTTGGTCCCTGCTCCTGCCAACCTGGCAGTTCGAAAGTACAAAGTGCAAGTAGATAAATAGGTACCACTCTGGTGGGAAGGTAAACGGCGTTTCTGTGTGCTGCTCTGGTTTGCCAGAAGCGGCTTAGTCATGCTGGCCACACAACCCGGAAGCTGTACGCCGGCTCCTTCGGCCAATAAAGCGAGATGAGCGCAGCAACCCCAGAGTCGGCCACGACTGGACCTAACGGTCAGGGGTTCCTTTACCTTTTAAGGGACAAGCGACACTAAAACTTCATTAATGAGTGACTTGGGGTGACCCCAAACTCCCCCTCTGCAAATAAACCTTTGTTTTTGTTTGTCAAACCAGTGCTCTTGAAACTGACATGTAATTTTACAGTCTTATCAAAAAGAATAAGGCAACATCACTCAGCGACGGTAGGGCAAGGCGGGGCAATGCAGGTGGAACAAGTCCTTGCCTGGTCAGCAGAGAGTCCCATTCCTCCTCCAATTCTTCCTCTGGAAACAGCTCCCAGAGGTTGGAGGGTTGGGCAAGGCAGGTGGGGAAAGCCCTTGCCTGGTGGCTAGCAGAGTCACATTCCCCTCACCTGATATGAACAGGTACCACAATCATTTTCTCAAAGTACCATGTGATAATTTCTGTTTGACACAAAGAGGCATTTGCCTTTCAAGATATCTATAGGGGAGGAGGGAGGGAGAGAATTGCTGAAAATTACATTTCCTATAGAATTTCTCTAAATATGTCCCATAATCACTTTGAGCCTACACTCCATTAGAGCCTTAATTAGTCAAGGAAATAACGAGGAGGGGGAGAGAATAAAAGAGAGAATACCATTTACTCTGTCCACAGTCATATTTATTTAACATACATTATTAGAACTATCTCCCTAAGAAAATATTCCTCCTTCACTCCCTGTCACAAGGAAAATGGTCAAATGGAGCAGCTTCGGTAATGAACAGTCGCCTATGAGGCAAATATTTCTGAAAGACTGAAGGAGCTTGAACACACATGAGAGCTCAATTTAGTGCCTATTAGCCAGAAGACATACCTAGAAAGAAACATAATGAACTAAGAATGTTCACATACGGCATAAGAAATGAAACAGGAAGCGCTTCATCCTTATGAAGACCTTTTTATTCACTTTTTATAACAACTTGTGTTTTTTATAGATCTGGGATTCGCAATTTTACATTTTCTATGTTGCTGTAGATCTGCCAGAAAGAACCATTTTAATGCTGCTTTTATGGCTTTTCGTTGCATTTTCAATGTTATATTTTATCTCTTTAATTTTGGGGAGCCGCCCAGAGAATGCATGTTATTGGGTCGCCACACAAACACACCATATCAATAAATAAATTCATTTCTATAATGTCCAATTGTGAAGCTGGGGGAAATCACTGGAGAGCGTGTTGGAGATGAATGAGGGAATCTCAGTTCCAAGTTTGTATTTGGCTAGAGAACTCACTGTTCCAGTTTGCACCTAATTCTTAACCACAGTTCAGCGCTGTGTGCATGAGCTGAAACAAGCCCTTTGTTGGAATAAAGACACTTGACACCAGTATTTTTGGTGAGTGGGCTAAAAAAAGCCATAACTTTATTGGTTACAGAATGTGAGTGGTATTGGCTTAGGCATTGGAACCAAACCAGTTCTGTTGACCTTTAAAGCCCTAAATGGCCTTGGTCCAGTATACCTGAAGGAGCGTCTCCACCCCCATTGTTCTGCCTGGACACTGAGGTCCAGCACCGAGGGCCTTCTGGCAGTTCCCTCGCTGTGAGAAGCCAAGTTACAGGGACCAGGCAGAGGGCCTTCTTGGTGGTGGCACTCACCCTGTGGAATGCCCTCCCACCAAATGTCAAAGAGAAAAACAACTACCAGACTTTTAGAAGACAACTGAAGGCAGCCCTGCTGAGGGAAGCTTTTAATGTTTAATAGGTTATTATATTTTAATATTTTGTTGGAAGCCACTCAGAGTGGCTGGGGAGACCCAGCCAGATGGGCGGGGTATAAATAATAAATTCTTGTTATTGTTGTTGTTGTTGTTGTTGTTGTTGTTGTTAACCAAGTATATCTGACTCCTGTCCGCCATGCAGGAAGTCTCAGAAGGGTTAACCACCAGTAGGGGGAGCCCTGTTGATGCACATCAACTAGGAGCTCCACCAGGGTCAACGATAGGGGTTGTGCCATGGCCCTAGGCTTTGGATGAGGCCACGCCCCCCAGATTCCTTTAAAAGAATACCCTTGAAATAGGAGGGGTAGGTGATGGCCTCTACCTCCCCTCACCGCCAACCGGATACTCCAATGCCTAACTGCCAAACCTTACAAAGTTGTGACGATTTGCTACGAGGTAGGTGAAAAACCAAATGGCTGGCTGGTGCCAATTTGCCAAGTGGAAAAAAATTGCTACCAGGCCCCTTCAGCAGGCGACCAACTGAGGTCCGTCAAAGGATTAAGAGCCTAATCTGTAAGACAGAGCTATTCTGCCTGGCCTTTAATTTGAATTCAGCCTGATCTTTTATTTCCCTTCTCTTCCCTCCCCCTCCCCTTTTATGAAGATTACCCACTCTGAGACCCCACAGCTGATTCTCCCCTGTCCTCCTTGCTGGCCCAGGTAGGACCAATTCAGCCAGCTAGCCCTGGGGATTATCTAATGCTTATTAGATGGATTTCCCCTAAATTGATTTCTGAACTTTGAATTTTATTGTTATTCATGTTTTTATACTGAATTGTATGCTGCTTTTACAATTAAGTGTTTTAAATTTGTTGTTAGCCGCCCTGAGCCCAGATTTTGAACCGGGAAGGGTGGGGCATAATTTTTTAAAAAATATTATTATTATTATTATTATTATTATTATTATTATTATTATTATTACACTAGCTGCCTAGCTGGTGAGTTGCTGTTCTTCACTGGGAGGGCAAAGGGCAAGGCAGTGGGAAGGTTAGCACAGTGCAAGTTAGCACTACACCTACCTCCCCACTGCTTCCCCTTTCTTTCTCCCTCCCAGTAGGCAACAACAACCCACCTTCTGGAAAGCTCATCATTTGGTGGAAAGGTAGGATAGAAATTTAGCTAATGGATCAATGGAGCTTCCAACTCCTGCTTTGAATAGGTATAAAACCACACACTTCATTGGGACTTACTTACAGGATCACAGCTTTAGCAAACTAGATATTGCACGTGTTTTTGAGAATTACTCGGCTCCGAGAAATTTGATATAGGCAGTGGCTGACAGCAACAGACACGTATTGATTTATCTGCAAAGGTGCCTAACATTAGTGCATTGGTCAGCATTCTGTAGATGTAGGTAACCTTTTTTTTAGAGAGAGAGAGAGAGACAGGGAAAAACATGTCAGACTCTATCAGCAGTCTATCAGCACAGTCCGACGCTGCATTTTAATTAATATACTGCTGTTTTGCTTTGGATGCTGGATGAAAGTGTGTCGAGGTGTAACACACTGCACATCCAAAGTCTCCTACAGCAACGGCATCTCAGAGCTTCCCAAAGTCTTTCTGTACATTTCAACGGCAGCATCTGTATAGCCAATTGGGATGCTGAAAATGCTGGAATCCCAAGAAACGGGACTTTAGCAGCTGGCAGGATGAGGTGGCTAGGCTTACAGGACTTCCCCATGTAGAGGTCATTGCTGTTAACCAAGCAGGGAGGCAATGCAGAGCTCAGCACAGTGTGGATGCAGCAGTGTAAGCATCAGATTGGCTCTGCCACTGCACCAACCTACCTGCCACTGCACCCCTCTCTGTCTTGTTTATTGGCAGCCGCTTCCACATGCCAGGAGCTCGTCCTACTCTCGAGTAGGATCCTGGCAGAGACACATGCCCAACTGGCATGTTCTTTCTCTCCTGGTTTTTCGTTCGGGAGCTTCAAAAGCTTTCTTCTGCCTGAACATCACAGCGACCGATGCCAACAGACACTGGCATACTTAGGGACCCACAGTCTTCGCAGCTTGCATGACAGACCTCATCAACTCAGCATTTTGGCTAATCTACTTTATTTACATATAAACACACACGGAGCACTGCAACATGGCTCCCTCTCTTTCTAGCCTTAGACAGCTAAAAGAAAGAACAAAGGACAATAGTCCCACTACACGGAACACAGTAACACAAAACATCCTGTCTCCGTCACTTCCCACTCTGTGGAGTCAAAACATACACCGTCATGTGATAGACAACAATCCCATGACTGCAATCACGGAGCAGGAATTCTAACACCACATTGGGAAGTCAGGGAAGGCATGTGACACCACCACACCAGCTACTACTGGAGCAGAGAAGGTAAAAAAGGTAAAGGACCCCTGGATGGTTAAGTCCAGTCAAACGCGACTATGGGATTGCAGAGCTCATCTCATTTTCAGGTCGAGGGAGCCGGCCTTTATCCACAGACAGCTTTCTGGGTCATGTGGCCACCATGACTAAACCGATTCTGGCGCAACGGAACACCGTGACGGAAATCACGTGAAGGTAAATGCTATTTACCTTCCCGCCTCAGTGGTACCTATTTATCTACTTGCACTGGGGTGCTTTTGAACTGCAAAGTTGGCAGGAGCTGGGCAGAGAAACGGGTGCTCACCCCGTCGCGGGGATTCAAACTGCCGACCTTCTGATCGGTAAGCCCAAAAGGCTCAGTGGGTTAAACCACAGCGCCACCCACGTCCCATGTTGGACCAGAGAAACATGCCCACAACAGGGTACATTTGCCCTCCCTCCACTAAATCTTCCACTGCCTAACAGACAAGTCAAGCAAAGGCCAGTATTTGAAAGGGCAGAACAAATGCTTTGCATGAAAAAATCCTGCAGTTCAGTCCTTGACATGTCTTGGAAGAATTGAAAAAGGGTCTCCTGCCTAAAGCTCTTGAAAGCAGCTGCCTGTCAGTGTAGATGATACTGGCTTAGATGGGGCAATTGCATGGGGCAGTTTCCTGCATTCTCTGTCAGAGGAAACTGCTGTAATGAGAAAGCACGCATAAGCTGGTTCTCTCTTGCATATGTATGGCTACTCCTTGATTCCTGGTGAAAGGTACGAGCGAGTAATCAATGTGAAACAACTCATACAAAGTATTAAACACAGATCAGAAATACAATTCTTTAATAGCAGTGTTCAATGGCAGTGTAAACCCCCCACCACTTGCAAGACATCATCTATCAAGGAGAAATTAAATATAGACTTCTGGACAATCACACTAAACAATTGTTTTGTTATTGTCAAATTGTCAATAAATTTAGATCAGCTGAAACAAGACTCATCAAACATTTTCAAAATATCACCTGTAGTGGTGTGGTGTGTAAATGCCAACTTGTGTAATGCTTAGTATCGTCAACAAAAAGGAGCACAGTTTTTGTGGCATGCTGCAACGGCACACCAACAGGACACAAAAACACTGCTTTAACTAGCATCTGTGTGAGGCAAAGCAGGTCTCCTACATTATGCTGACCGAATCGCATTCTCACTAGAAAAGGATGCTGGACAAAACTGCTGACTCCACAGCGTACAGCAATCCCTTGAGATGGTCCATTTCTCCTGAGTCACTCTCAGCTCTGTCATCTCTTATTTGTACTAAGTTTGGAAACTAGCTTTGTGATGTCCTAATGGGGGAGGTGATGCCTTTGTCCATTGCATTGTGTCATGTCATGATGTGCTTTGAAAATTCAGGGCTGTTAGTGTCTGTCATTGAGTTCATCCTACTGATAAGAAGAAGAAGAGTTTGGATTTGATATCCCGCTTTATCACTACCCTAGGGAGTCTCAAAGCGGCTAACATTCTCCTTTCCCTTCCTCCCCCACAACAAACACTCTGTGAGGTGAGTGGGGCTGAGAGACTTCAGAGAAGTGTGACTTAGCCCAAGGTCACCCAGCAGCTGCATGTGGAGGAGCGGAGACGTGAACCCAGTTCCCCAGATTACAAGTCTATCGCTCTTAACCACTACACCACACTGGCTCTCACTTATCACACTGATAAAATAAACTCCAAGTAATGGGGCCTCCAAATACTTTTAATTCTAAGATTCATAATCCACGCCATCAAAAAACCAAATGGCTAGATTTATTTCAGAGAAAAGCAACTCGGTTAGGCAGGGTAACTCCTTCAAAAGCAGGCAAGAATGATTTTGGACCAGCATGTGATCCTTGAACACTGCGCAGATCAAAATAAAAATTGCTTCAAATATGAAGCCATATTGAGAGTCTGCTGTGGTTTATAGCCTCATCTGTCATTATCATTAATTTCTATAATCAGTTTGAGTGCCAGGGATTCCCCCCCCCAAACCTGGATTGCTTTCCTTTTTAATTAGCTGTTAAACGCAGCCACAAAATTGTCTGATGTAGATAAATTAAATTACAGTGGTAGATGAAACAGAAAAAAGAAGAGCACTGATATGAATGTACTGATATGAAGGTGCCCCAAAAAACAATCTTAAAACAAAAATATGGATGGTTGCTAATCTGCTTACCTCTATTGTGCATTTAACAGGGACTGATTTAATAGGTTTAAACGGAAAAGGAAACTTATAAAATTTAGAGCTCACTTTAAAGACAGAATGCCAAAGAAAGAATGATAAACAACTAAGTGGAACTAAAGCATTCTAATTAGAGACTGTTACACTGGCAGATAAAAGTGTGTTGCATCCAGTTTCGTGATAAATGAAGCTATTATCAATGCAAACCCACAAACAGAAGAATGCTTTTCAATACAGGATTGAAAATAGAAAATGATTGTCCTCCAACAGCTATTAGAATCGGCATAGACAAAAGCAGGATCTATTATCAGAACAGTGTAAAAGAGATGCTCATTTTGACTTGGTGGCTCTAAAAGATTCTTCTAGCATAGAATTCTAGCCCGCTCTCATATGAGTGTGCCAGACATTGCAGAAAGGTACCTGCTTGGGATCTTATTGCACAAAAATCAATAAAGCTTTGCTTTAAATAATTTCCACTTCTTTTTCATTTCATTTCTTTAACAATATCTGTATACTGCTTCACTGTAAATGAAACCTCTAAGCGGTTTACAGATTTAGGATTAAGATGTAAAGTAGATGATCTATGAAACTGAAGATCTTTCCTCTGTCAATGACCAGTGCTGGATTATAGACAGGGACTTTGAAAGCATACATAATATAGAAAGGGGATTTAGTGTACTTTTTTGCCACCTGTACAACAATATTGTGCCAGATAAATGCCAAGTCAGAGAAGAGGTCTCAGATAACATCCCACCCACTCAGTTAGTCCCGATGGAGAGAAAAACCAATGCTTCACTTCAAATCCTGCTGTCCAAAGGGTCTTCATCAATGGTTTGTTGCTTGCCACAGCCACGGTTGCCCTGCATGACATTTTTTTGGACTTCTAGCACCTTGTGCAGTACAATCGCATAAATCTTTAGTTTAGGGATTAACTGATCAGTCTATTTTTGTCCCAGGTCCATTTTGCATCTGATTTTATTCTAAGTCCATTCTGTCCTATTTCTGCACACATATAATTTTTTTAGAGTACACAATTAAGTTCCGTGTGTGCATTTTGAAACGTGTTTTACCCTAAATCCATTAATGCACCTTGATGAAGATTTGACCTGGAAAATGTTATCACAGAATTTGGAAACGTGTGAAATCCAAAGAATAATTAATTGCATTCAATCTTTAAAGGTAAAGGTACCCCTGACCATTAGGTCCAGTTGTGGACGACTCTGGGAGTGTGTGCTCATCTCGCTCTATAGGCTGAGGGAGCCAGCATTTGTCTGCAGACAGCTTCCGGGTCATGCGGCCAGCCTGACTAAGTCACTTCTGGCGAAACCAGAGCAGCGCATGGAAACGGCGTTTACCTTCCCGCCGGAGCGGTGCCTATTTATCTATTTGCACTTTGAAGTGCTTTCGAACTGCTAGGTTGGCAGGGACTGGGAACTCACAATGGGAGCTCACCCCATTGCGGGGATTCGAACCACCAACCTTCCAATCAGCAAGCCCTAGGCTCTGTGGTTTAACCCACAGCGCCACCCATGTCCCTATTCAATCTTTACATTAGTCCAAATTAGACCAACACAAAATGCTCCTCCATCCACGCTCAAACACAAGCCATGCTGATTTCAATGTGCTTCACTCCGACGCAACTGAGCATGCGATTGCAGTCTAAATGCTCTTATTGAAATCAATGAAAGCATTGTTCTTTATTGATTTAAATAGGGAGATAACCGGGCTTTGCATTAGAGAAAACAGCAGATAAGAGATGAACAGGAACCTTGCAGCTGGATAACTTCTGAAAGAGCAAGACAAGAGGAAAGGCAAAAGATTATGTAGAGGCATGGGAGCCCCAACAATCACCCGGGATTGATGGCCAGCGCGTGGGGAGGTAACTCGAAATCCTGCACTGCCGTGATTGGAAAATCCACTTGCAAAATATGGTCCCAAGACAAAGCCAAGAAGATGATTGCCCCACTTTGGCAACCCTTAAACCCTCACTAGCTGCTTCTGTGTCATACTCTGATAAATCTCTGCCCCGTGTGAAATGTACATTGAGTTTGTTTGTTATTATGTATTTTTGTGTTTTTATGTTGTAAATCACCCTCTGGTCCCTGATGAAGGGTGGTATAGAAATTCTATAGACAAAAGTAAGTAAATAAAATAGTAACAATTTCAGGGTATTTATTTAATCGCTTGCATTACAGAAAGCCATGGTAGTGAAAATATTAGTAATATTCAGTTTTTCTCTTTCTAAAATTATTTATTAAAGGTAAAGAATGGCTTATGTTTTTGATTTTGATTTTTTAAAATCCGGTTTCGGTTCATGATTAGTCTGGCATGGGCTTCCTCAAACTCAGCCCTCCCGATGTTTTTGGCCTACAACTGTAGCTGATCCCTAGCTAGCAGGACCAGTGGTCAGGGATGATGGGAATTGGAGTCTCAAAACATCTGGAGGGCCTGGTAAATCATTACCTTCAAGGAATCACATGTACTCATCCCTACCTGCTTTGCTTCATCATCATCATCACCATCATCATCATCATCAATTTATTATTTATACCCCCACCCATCTGGCTGGGTTTCCCCAGCCACTTTGGGTGGCTCCCAACAGAATATTAAAAATACGATAAAACATCAAACATTAAAAACTTTCCTCAACAGGGCTGCCTTCAGATGTCTTCTAAAAGTCAAATAGTTGTTTATTTCCTTGACATATGATGGGAGGGCGTTCCACAGGGCGCCACTACTGAGAAAGCCCTCTGCCTGGTTCCAAGTAACCTCACTTCTCACAGGGAGGGAACCGCCTGAAGGCCTTCGGCGCTGGACCTCAGTATCCAAGCAGAACAATGGGGGTGGAGACGCTGCTTCAGGTACATCCTTCAGTTACACTTCAGTTGTTGTCGCATTTCCATAGCAAAGCCATGCAAAGCATGCAATCTGATCTTACAAAGGGCTGCTCAAAAATGCATTCCACTGCATTTAGTGTGGCTTACATTTGACTGTATCCCTAGAATCATTACAGTATCCCTCGCACCCTTTCTGCATAATAAATTGTATTCATTCTCAGCCATCAGATAGGAAACACAGAGTCTGTAGAGAAATCTCATCCATAAGCAGCAAAACCATTAAAGTTGAGATGTTGGGGTTAGCAAACTATTTACAGATTGGAAATGGAGGGATAAGAAATCATTACTATTCTTTACTGTCTTAATCCTTGGTAATTAGAGCAACTATCAATGGATTATTGTTCAGTGTAACAAGAAAACTATTTGCTGCGCTTGTTGCAGGGATATTAATACCCAAAGTCATATGCAAACTATCAATAAAGCATTTAAAAAGACATCTTAATTTGCCATGCCATGCCTTCAAAGAACTTATTAGGCCACAGGTTTAAGCTTGTCAATGGAAAACATTTATCCTGTCTCTGATCCAAAATGAGAGATGATGCCTTGTGGCCTTTTCTGGAATTAAGCCTTTTGAAATAATTCCAGTGAAGTTAATCCCATTGGGGATGGAATATTGAAATTAGCGCAAGATTATAAAGCAGCCACCTTGTTTTTTATTTTATTTATTTGAGTATTGAAAGCTTCTGCCTTCCAAGGTGGCTCACAACAAATAAAACCATAATGTAAAACAACACTTCTAAAAAATACAGGTGTAAGGGAGGCAGTAACTGAAAACAGTGCCAGCATAATAAAACAAAACAAATACAGTGGTACCTCAGGTTAAGAACTTAATTCGTTCTGGAGGTCAGTTCTTAACATGAAACGTGAAGCACCACTTTAGCTAATGGGCCCTCCCGCTGCCGCCGTGCCGCCAGAGCACGATTTCTGTTCTCATCCTGAAGCAAAGTTCTTAACCCGAGGCAATATTTCTGGGTTAGCGGAGTCTGCAACCTGAAGTGTATGTAACCCGAGGTACCACTGTACCATAAAAAGCTGACCAGAATTTTTTTATTTTTTAAAAAATAATATTTCAGAGTTTTCTAAAAACCAACAGAGAATTATTCCTTAATAATGAAACATGTAACCAAGGGTCAAATGATATGTTGCATACAAGAATGTACTTAAGTCCCCTGGGCTACTGCTTCTAGGAAAAGGAGTTTCCAGGAGGCAAAATGGCCCTCCCCTCCCCAAAGGTCTGCCCCTGTGCCCTCCCTGCCCCTGTTGCACCCTCACCTCAGGATGGGGCGTGTGAGGCCCCACAAGCACTGCCCCAGAGGAAAGCACTTGCAGAGCATCGCCATCGGGAGAGGGTATGAGGCTCAGCAAGAGGAGGATCTGCTGATTTTCTGGAGCCCGCTCTCCTGAGGCAACTGCCTCACTTCACCTCATGGGCAGGCCAGCCCTGTGTTAAACCTTGATTTAGTGCTAAGTATATGAGCTGCAGCAAGATCAAACAATGCCTTGAGGTCCATATATCTCCCTTCCCTCCTCCTCTACGTCTCCACCTCCATCGTTCAGCCCGGACACTGAGGTCTAGCTCCGAGGGCCTTCTGGCGGTTCCCTCACTGCGAGAAGTGAGGTTACAGGGAACCAGGCAGAGGGCCATCTCGGTAGTGGCGCCCACCCTGTGGAATGCGCTCCCATCAGATGTCAAAGCAATAAACAACTACAGTGGTACCTCGGTTTAAGAACTTAATTCATTCTGGAGGTTCATTCTTAACCTGAAACTGTTCTTAACCTGAAGCACCACTTTAGCTAATGGGGCCTTCTGCTGCCGCCGCGCCGCCAGAGCACGGGTTAGCAGATCTGTAACCTGAAGCATCTGTAACCTGAGGTACCACTGTATCTGACTTTTAGAAGACATCCCTGTTTAGGGAAGTTTTTAATGTTTGATGTTTTATTGTGTTTTTAATTTTCTGCTGGGAGCTGCCCAGTGTAGTTGGGGAAACCCAGCCAGATGAGCAGGGTATGTATGTATGTATGTATGTATAAATAAATAAATAAATACTACTACTACTACACAGCCAGCAAAAGAGCTTATGTGGAGGGAATTATGGCTGAGATCTATGGATGAATCAGATATCATGCTTTAAAACAAACACTGATGAGACACACCAGCTGTCAACCATAGGTTATGAATCTACCTTGTTTAACAAAACCAGAGCTTATCCTTAAGCAGGGGAGGCAGCAAGCAAGTATTGCAGTACTGAATCGTGGTTTAACACTATGTGTGAATGCACACACTGGTTAGATGTGTGCAGGATGGAGTGTATACATAACTGCGTGGTCATCTGTATGTTCTAGTGAAGAGGGCAGAGAAACCAGCAGATTGTGCCCAGGATGCCAAATTAGTCCAAACAGCTAATTAGTGATAGGTCTCATCGCTTTCTGCTGGAAAGGAAGAAATGTGCATCGAAAACGAGGCCCAGGACTGAGCCAATTTAAAAGGGCAAGGCCAAACCTGCTGAGTTAAAAGCAATTCACACCTACCTCTTGGTTAGAAGTAGCACAGCATGTGAGAAGCACACCCCACCAGGTGATACAGCAACATATGTGAGATGCTCTGTTTTGAGAATCTCAAAGAAAAAAAAAAATTAAAGCCCTCGGAGCAGCTGCAGTTCAAGAGAATTTCTGAACTTGAAAAATTGGGAAGCCGAGCTTTGTGTGGCAAAATCCTCCCTCCCCTCGCCGTTTCCTGCAGCAGCCTTAACGCTAAACCTTAGGTAGCAGGAAAGAAGAGAAAGGGATTGTGCTGATTCAAGTTTTAAGATGTAATTGTGCCAGATTGGGAACACGAATATGGTACATTGTTATGGAACTGTATTATTTCCTGACTGGAGAGCGCTGACAGTCCTATACGCTGTGAGTTGTGATTATATCCGTGCCATCTGCGTTGTATTATCTCTTAGGCTTCCCTCTTGGGCCTGCTTGGTTCCTTAGCAGGGATTAAAATGTTTAATTTATTCTGTTTTCTGAAAGTGTCACGGTGAAAAAAACCTGACTGGTTTCAAACAATTAATTGCACCCACCTAAGGAAAAGTGTGAGGTATATGCAGTGGTTCCTCTGGTTACTTATGCTTCAGGTTACAGACTCCACTAACCCAGAAATAGTACCTCGGGTTACTAACTTTGCTTCAGGATGAGAACAGAAATCGTGCTCCGGTGGCGCAGCAGCAGCGGGAGGCCCCATTAGCTAAAGTGGTACCTCAGGTTAAGAACAGTTTCAGGTTAAGAACGGACCTCTGGAACGAATTAAGTACTTAACCCGAGGTACCACTGTACATACAGATTCCTCATCAAACATGAGCTCGCTTTTTCAAATGAGAATTTTCACATCACAAAATTAAATTGCAGCTGAGTGAATTCGCATGTTTACCTGCCACACGTAATGCCATAGTTTTTCTCTCTTTATGCAATTGAGTCTCTGCATGAGTTTTTTTCCTTTGCTTTTTCTCCGTGGTATTTTTCTAGAAAAAGAGGTGCCAGAACTCACCACAAACACCTCCCTTGGTCTCTTAGAATGGCAATGGTGCCCACCTGAGAGGTGCCGGAACTGAGTTCCAGTGAGTTCTGGCTGAAAAAAACTCCTGCTTTTTATAATGGTGCTGGTTCACCATGACATGACTTCAATATACATGGTACCAGAAACAATTCCAGAGCTCTATATTTTCTCTATCACTGAATAATCAGGGCAGCCCAGTGAGAAGCTCATCTCCACTTAAATTAGAAATGATACGAGTTCAGGATGGGAGAAGGAATAAGCAGAATCCTAACAATTCTTCTTGTTTAGACAAGCCCACCCAGATGCTTAGAAAACTGAGGTAATTTTAATCTGTTTTTTGTATTCTAACTTTGTACAGATTCAAGAATGGATGTGATCCACCCCCTCTTGATTTTCTTGTTTTATATTTTTTGTAAACAGCTTTGAGCTTTGTAAACAATCAAGTGGTGCATAAATTTTATGAAATAAATATATAATAAATAATATTTTTGGGAGTCCATCCAGGGCTTGACAAACAATTGTCACTGCCACGCTCCAATTGGTTGCCCTCAGGCACTAGGAGTCCCAAGCTCAGGATATATAAGCAGAGTCCCAAGTGTAGCACCTTCGAAACAAACCAAACTCAAGCATGGAGAATCAATCTAGGTCCAAATGTGGGGTCCAGAAAGAAAGTCAAGGAACAGCACAGGGAGTTCAGGCAAGATAGAGAAAGTAGAATCTGGCACAAGGAGCCACAGGCCTGTGTTGTTTCCAGCACCTGGAAGGCTCAAGAGGAAGACCTTATATTTTTTTGGTCACCCAGACCACTCCCCAGCCACAGCTGCTAGTAGTGAAGAGGTTTCAGGGGACTGCTAACTCTTAAGAAGACCCCTTACTCATATACAGAGCAATGACTCTGGGTCCATAGACCACATTGCTGCTTTTCAGCCTGGGCCTGCCCCATTTGGGTGGCGCTGTGGTCTAAACCACAGAACCTTGGGCTTGCCAATCAGATGGTCGGCGGTTCAAATCCTGAGCTCCCATTGCTCAGTCCTTGCTCTTGCCAACCTAGCAGTTTGAAAGCACATCAAAATGCAAGTAGATAAATAGGTACCACTCCGGTGGGAAAGTAAACAGTGTTTCCATGCGCTGCTCTGGTTTGCCAGAAGTTGCTTAGTCATGCTGGCCACATGACCCAGAAAAACTGTCAGCGGACAGACGTCAGCTCCCTCGGCCAGTAAAGCAAGATGAGTGCCGCAACCCCAGAGTCATCCGCGACTGGACTTAACGGACGCGGGTGGCGCTGTGGGTAAAAGCCTCAGCTCCTAGGGCTTGCCGATCGAAAGGTCGGCGGTTCGAATCCCCGCAGCGGGGTGCGCTCCCGTTGCTCAGTCCCAGCGCCTGCCAACCTAGCAGTTCGAAAGCACCCTCGGGTGCAAGTAGATAAATAGGGACCGCTTACTGGCGGGAAGGTAAACGGCGTTTCTGTGTGCGGCTCTGGCTCGCCAGAGCAGCGATGTCACGCTGGCCACGTGACCCGGAAGTGTCTCCGGACAGCGCTGGCCCCTGGCCTATAGAGTGAGATGGGCGCACCAACCCCAGAGTCTGTCAAGACTGGCCCATACGGGCAGGGGTACCTTTACCTTTACCTATTCTTTTTTATTCCTATCTTCTTCTCTTTTTTTATACAGAGTTGTTGTTGTTTAGTCATTTAGTCGTGTCCAACTCTTCGTGACCCCATGGACCAGAGCACACCGGGCACTCCTGTCTTCTACTGCCTCCCGCAGCTTGGTCAAACTCATGTTCGTAGCTTCGAGAACACTGCCCAACCATCTCGTCCTCTGTCGTCCCCTTCTCCTTGTGCCCTCAATCTTTCCTAACATCAGGGTCTTTTCCTGGGAGTCTTCTCTTCTCTTAAGGTGGCCAAAGTAATAACCATAAATAAATTAGAATAAAAAGTGCACCCCACCACACAGACCATTCCATTGTAACTATCCAACATCCCAAAATTTCAGCAGCTCTTGTGATGGTTTGACCCCTTTCCATTTTAACAGTACACATTCTACAAACACCCTCCATATCTCCTCAAAATCATTTCTCCTGCATATTCCTCATCTTACCTTAATGGCACATGTTCATTTATCGTTAATAGCTATATCCCACACCTCTTTATACCATTCTTCCATTTTATATCCTGCTTGCCCCTTCTACTTCCTAGCTATAATAATTCGTGCAGCTGTCAATAAATTTGTGAGCAAGTCCTTCATAGCCTGCGAACCTTCCACCCTATCGTAAATTGATAATAATGCTGTCTCTGGATGGATGCTGGTATTCTTGAGGACTGAATGGTAGTGGCCCCATCTCCTCCTTTTCTTCTGACAGCTCCAGTAGTTCGCAGACCAAAGGATCCCTGAAGGGGATCCTCAGGGCAAGGAGGAACCTGCTCCTCAAGGTCCTTGATCTGTGGGGTGTTTGGTTCGTTCTCTGTGTCTGGTACCAGCTCAGGGCCAAGCATGACAATCTCTTTGTGCCTAAAAGCTCTCTCTACCAATCTCCCAAACACTCCTTTTACCTTCCCTGGTAAGCAGCCATATCAGGAGCAGTAGCACTCCCGTTGTGAACATTTTGCACCCTTTGAGGCAACCCCTGAGAGGAGTTCTTTTCAGAGACACAAAAATAGTCCCAAAACTCAGTTCTCCTTTTGGCTCAGCTTTAGTTGCAATCCAAAAATCAATTAATCCAAAAGCAGCGCCGACTGAAGTCAATGTGTTTTGCTTTCCCTTTGCAGGGGATCTTTTGAGTATTCATGTTTTCTGTTGGGTTCCTAAATAAATTTCAAGCATGTTCCATACAAGCTAGGTCTGGGGCATCATTTAACACTGCTTAGTGCTGAAAATCCCTGCTTCAACCCCTAATCTGTCAGCAGAGATAACAGCTGTCACAAAAGCAGGAGCTCATCCAAGGTGCAGTCTCTCACAGAGAGTGCCACTTCGCATAATAAAACACCATTGCTGCAACAACACAAAACATTGTGAACTTCAGAGGCTCACAGGGGAACACAACAGTTCGGGAGCCAAGCCAAGCCAACCTGTGGCGATTCTGCATCCTTGGATCAGTATGAATCTGCTGCAATCCATTCATGAGTCTCACCCTGGAATCCTTAACAGATGTTAATATTGCTCCTGAATCTTTGTACACGTGTGCAGCAAAGGGGATAATTTCTAATTTGTTTGCTCATATCTGTACAGTGGTACCTTGGGTTACAAACACCTCAGGTTATAAACACTTCGGGTTACAAACTCTGCTAACCCGGAAGTAGTACCTCGGGTTACAAAGTTTGCCTCAGGATGAGAATGGAAATCACACACCGATGGTGCGGCGGCAGTGGGAGGCCCCATTAGCAAAAGTGCACCTCAGGTGAAGAACGGTTTCATGTTAAGAACAGACCTCTGGAATGAATTAAATTCATAACCCAAGGTACTACTGTATTTGCTTTCATTAAAGGATGCTTTAATGATGTTTATCTGCTTTCATGAAAGGGACTGACTTATGGAATCTTTAAAGGAAAGAAGCTAATAGCTTTACAAACAGTCAAGGAGTTTGTGTGTGTGCATGCACAGACACACACACACACACACCTTGAATCGAAATAAGATGAAATATTTCAAATTAGAAAAAAAACCATTTATTTCATTATACCTTCTGTATCTGTGTCTTTGGTCATTGTGGTGGTGGTGGTTTTACAATGTCAGGTGAAGAGACGGCACAAGGTAGACATGTGGAAACTATTTCCATTATACTTCTGTCCAAATACATATTGATAATTTCAATGACCTTTCAACATCTCACATGGTTCCCACACATTACCCTTCACCAACCACCATCCTATCTGTGTATCATCTTTTATCAAGTTCCTTTGCCCCTTCTTACTCACTTAACAACCCCATGGTATCTTCCCATTTTCTCTTTAGTGCCACCACCCAATTTTAAATCAGGATACTGCTGTTCCAGAGGTCACACATTATGGTCTGTAAATGTAACTCTAAGTAGCTTTCAGGCTGAAGTTTTATTAAGACGCAAGCAATGTGCAATGGATTTATGGCAGTGTGGTTAAGTGGGCTGGCACGAGTCTCCAAGCCAAAGGAGACTCTGAATTGTTCATGCTGAAATTTCCCTAACAAGGATTAGGTGATTAAGCATCCTGATGTACTCATAGTTTTGATAGTTAAGGCTTCCTAGCCTTACAATGAATGCTACATGCTAATACTGGTATCAGCGTAAAGCAGCATTTGATGAACTGAGAGGTTGCAAGTTGTCATTGAGTGGAACACTGGATCCTCTCTTCTGCACCCTAAATAGCCACTCTGGAAATTAATACGTAGACAGAAACCAGAGGCAGAGTTAGGAGAGAGTGGTGGCTTAACCCGCACTGGGCAATGAGCCGAGAGGGCACAATAAATACAAACAATGGAAGGCGAGAGGTGGGAGGGTGCCAAATTTTGGCATTATACAGGGCACCACTGGAATTCTAAAGCCCAAAGTCTGCCATTGCACAAGCCCTATATCACACTCCTTTCAAAGGGTTGAAGAAGCACTAACAGAAGCACTAACATCTGCACAGGGTCAGCATTTAGGACTCTAATATGCATTTAGGAGACTCTTGAGAGTCCCATGGACTGCAAGAAGATCAAACCTATCCATTCTGAAGGAAATCAGCCCTGAGTGCTCACTGGAAGGACAGATCCTGAAGCTGAGGCTCCAATACTTTGGCCACCTCATGAGAAGAGAAGACTCCCTGGAAAAGACCCTGATGTTGGGAAAGATGGAGGGCACAAGGAGAAGGGGATGGCAGAGGACGAGATGGTTGAACAGTGTTCTCGAAGCTACCAGCATGAGTTTGACCAAACTGCGGGAGGCAGTAGAGGACAGAAGTGCCTGACGTGCTCTGGTCCATGGGGTCACGAAGAGTCGGACACAACTAAACGACTAAACAAACAAACAAATGTATTTAGTCACAGTGATGGAACAACAATATCCTTGCAACCTCCTTATCAGAATGGATATATTCCAGCTGTTTCAGATGTGCTTCTTAGGTCTAAACTGAATCTTCTTTTCGTGGGCCCAAGCATGAATGGCTTGGGGGAGAAGGTTGAACATGAGCAGCAAAAATGTTGAACTGGATAAGATCACACTTGGAACCAGGGTTTTAGGCTGTGACCGAGGGGTAATTCTCCTTAGTCTGTTTTCCATTGTGTTTTGTCAGATATTTCAGGCAGGAGGGCAAACAGGTCATAAATGATGCTGTGGGACTCCATTTCCACCATCACAGCAAGCATGCCGAATGGTCAGGGGGGTGATGGGATCAACTGTTATTTTCCCTCAGATTAGTCAGGACCCGTACAGGAAAAACAAGCCACTGTTCTCCAAAAGGAAAAATGTTCTGTTTTTTTGGACATTTATTGAAAGGATTCCTGAGAATCCAGGTGGAATCAGTCTCTGGCTCAGGGACTTCTTATGAGGCCTTGCTGAACTTTGGTTGCTCCAACACAGCCTGAACCTTCTGAGTTCCCTTTGCGAAGGCAAAGGCAGCTAGCTGTCTCTGGAAAATGGAAAGTTCTGCAAACTTTTTCAACCACTGCCCAAAAACCCCCTCCAGACTGACCCGTAACTGTTCACAGACAGGTTACGCTGAAACACAGGAGACTGTTTCTTTTTACCCTCTCTTCCTTAGGACATATAATTACAGTGGTGCCTCACAAGACGAAATTAATTCGTTCTGCGAGTTTCTTCGTCTTGCGGATTTTTCGTCTTGCGAAGCATGGCTATTAACGGCTTAGCGGCTTAGCGGCTATTAACGGCTTAGCGGCTTAGCAGCTTTAAGAAAAAGGAAACAAACTCGTCTTGCAAAGCAAGCCCATAGGGAAATTTGTCTTGCGGAACGACTCAAAAAATGGAAAACTCTTTCGTCTTGCGAGTTTTTCGTCTTGTGAGGCATTCGTCTTGCGAGGTACCACTGTAACACGTCACCCCTCCTTCCTATATCTACAGCTGTCATTTTGCTAATCTAAATATCTTTCAACCCTCACAGTATCCAAACCACAGTCATTTGCATTTTAGCTTCCCTCCACCTTCTGTGCTTAAGGGCTCCGTTGTAACTGGCCTAGTTTGCTAGAACCCAAAGCCACTAATCTCTGCTCACCATCTATCTCTATCCCTGCATTAGAAGTTAAGTTGATGGGCCAAGCAGCATGGGCTTCAGCAGCCTGCATAACAACTAATCATCTTGCTCTTTTATATTTCTGTACTGGCGCTTCGAGCCACAGAACCATTTTACTCACTGCCTGACATTTTGCACAAATAAGCATTTAATATTCATATACAATGGCATTTCACCTAATTATCCCAAGGAAGCAAGGCAATATGGATATTTCTAAAGTAACCTCTGTGACACGCAATCATTTCCGGAAAAGTTTCCCAAAGTGTTATGCTCATGAAGACATAGAAAAGCCACAGGTTCATATAGTACATATGAACAGATCCATCAACATACTTATAAAATCTGCAATGTGTTATATGTAGGGCTGCCTCTGAAAATGGTTTGGAAACTTCAGCAAATGCAGAACGGGAGCTCACCCCATCGTGGGGATTCGAACTGCTGACCTTCTGATCGGCAAGCCCAAGGCTCAGTGGTTTACACCACAGCGCCACCCATGTCCCATTAAATAAGCAAGCAAACAAACAAACAAACAAACAAACAAATCTTCATCAGAATTTTTTTTATATTCTCTCCAACCCAAAGTGAAAGAAGAACTTCTATTCATATGTGCCCCTGTAAAAAGTACTGTATACCAAGTTTAAATCAAATGATCACTGATTGGGATTCAATGAGGTTACTGAAAGTCTATCTGTTGGCTTTTGGAGGAACTCTGAATGGACCCCTGAGACCTCGTCTCAACAAAGTTTTGTGAATGCACCATGCCTTCCTGCTTCAATTCCAGACTGGCAATCGCATCTTTCACAAAATGTTGGAGCTTCAAGGCACTGCAGATGAAACTTCAGAAAGGATTTATTGATGGGGTTATGTTACACAAGTATTAAAGAGTGATCATCCCTTTAGGAGATGTGGGGAAGGATTCCACTTAGTAGCTTATATTTCATCAACTGAAGTATACATCAGAGAAAGTTAATCCAAAACTGTGATAGAACTTTACTTTCCAGACAAAGATAAATCATATTGTTTATTTTCTCCAGGTCAGTACCCACAAAGCTCTTCTCTCTCATGAAAGATGACTGTTGTAACATTATATAGTCCTTACACTGCACCATCTGGAAGCTAGTTTTTAAAAGCACATTATCAAGGAAAATTGATGTGCAACACAGGTATTTCCTTCCTAGTTAACTAATTCCATTACCTAACCAGTAGGACTGCAGACTGTAATGACTGAATCAGCAGATTAATCAACCATCATGTAAACTGATTAAATAAGTGGACATTGGTTTTAATCAATGCATAGTGGGAGTAGCCCTAGTTGTACAATGTTATATGGTTTTCTGGGGGGGGGGGTTGCATATTGCATTTGCTCGTAGATTGCGGTTTGAATTTGGGATTGTATCCAACAAAGTCGTGGCTTGAGGGTTAATCTCAATCATCTGGAGCAGATTTGGGTATGGTACTGGGGAGCATGTAGTGGGAAGAGACGGGGGGGGGAGTTCTGTTGCATAAGCAGAAATTTTGCTCATGCAATGACTTAGCTGACCCTTTGCTTTTAATGTTGTATTTTATGAATACTCGTAACCTGCCTGGGCACATCTGAGAAGAAGGGCAGGATATAAGAATGAATAAAGCCATTTAACTGCCTTAGGGATTTAAGTTCAGATCTCTGTAGGGTTTACTCCTGAGCCTATTCTTTTCTAAAAGACGTCCCACAAGGAGGCAGGTATGGATTTTTCCTCCTAAAGCCTTTCTCATGAGTGACTATAGCCACAAGGCAGAGAGGGTTAGGATGAGTTTTCATTCTCCTAGATGGGCTACCTCCCTAGGTTGATAAACCCTATCTCCCTGTCTTGTAAAGGTAAAGGGACCCCTGACCGTTAGGTCCAGTGGCAGACAACTCTGGGGTTGCAGTGCTCATCTCGCTTTACTGGCTGAAGGAGCTGGCATACAGCTTCCAGGTCATGTGGCCAGCATGACTAAGCCGCTTCTGGCAAACCAGAGCAGCACACAAAAATACCGTTTAGCTTCCCGCCGGAGCGGTACCTATTTATCTATTTGCACTTCTTGCTTTCAAACTGCTAGGTTGGCAGGAGCAGGGACTGAGCAACGGGAGCTCACCCCGTCGTGGGGATTCGAACCGCCGACCTTCTGATCGGCAAGCCCTAGCCTCTGTGGTTTAACCCACAGCTCCACCCACGTCCCTTTCCCTGTCCTGTAGGCACTGCCCAATTGGATGTCTTTTCACTCTTCTAGCACCACCCTTCCACCCACAGCCTCTGCCAGGTGCACAAAGGTCCAGTCTTGCAAACCTCAGAGCCAATCTATAATAAATGGGCAGATTTGCAAGAAACAATTTGCAAGAAATCCCAACTGTTACATACCTCCAGAATTCATTTCTACTCTGGCTCGTTGAGTTATTGAAAATCTTACATTCCTCTCCTGCCTCACAATAAATGGATTATATCACCTTTTCTTTGCCTGATATAAAATATATAGTTGAGAATAAGCCCCATCCTGTAGCCTTATATTTGAAGTAAGTCTTGTATCACAAAACTCTGAGGTTCGCTCATGAATAACTCAAATGGCACCAGGAGGCTTCAGGGTGTGATATTACTATCCCATGAATGCACATCTCTTGTGGATGAAGCTGTCACTATAATAAATGCATCCAAGGCATGTATTAATGGGCCATTAAACCATGCCTGTTATGACTCATTATATTAACTTACATTATATTACCTAGGATGTCATATGAACTTTACTTCTGCAGGAGTTCTTTAAAAAAAACCATGAAATCTAGCTTTCCCAGTACGAAGTGTTTTAAAGGCCAACAAAAATTACTTTTCCAATAACTGAAAATTCTGCTCCCACAGATTAAAAAGAAGAAGAAGAAGAAGCACTCTCCCTATTGCTGACATTCAGCCCCAATACATGGAAGGCAGCAGGAAAAGCAAAAGTGCCCTTGTTTTCCCGCACATGATAGCAAACAAACAACAGGGAGAATATTTCCCTTGTCCAACTGGGAAATGTGAATGGATGTTATACCCTTCAACATCCCTCCAATATTCTATTCAATACTATTCAATAATTGTAATAGTTATAATAATTTTGCTATTTATACCCCACCTATCTGACTGGGTTGCCCCAGCCACTCTGGGAGGCTTCCAACACATAGAAAAACATAATAAAACATTAAACATTAAAACTTCCCTATATAGGGCTGCCTTCAGATGGCTCAGGGGTTGGAGAGCTCCATGTCCTCCAACATTTCTCCAATGAAAATAGGGACATCCTAAGGAAAAGTGGGACATTCCGGGAGCAAATCAGAAACCGGGATGGCTTCTCTAAATCAGGGACTGTCCCTGGAAAATAGGGTCTGTAATGATCAATAACAGGTGTTGAAAGAATGACAGACACAAACGGCCTTTCAACCTCAGCAGAAATTAAACCAGCTGAACGATTTTGGGGGGTGGCCTATTTTTAAGCTAAATAACACCCTGTGGCTTCATTTTTCTCCCACATTTATAGCATTCTTTGCTTCATTTCTCTTCCCTCAATTCCTGGGGTGTTTTTTTTTTTTTTTTGCCTTTGTATGCTACTTCTTTTCCAACCGTCTGCACATGCCTCCTCAGGGAGGTCTGCCTCACACTTTTGAGAACTCTGGGTATGAATAATAAACAGGTGGTTTTATATATGCACCATTTATTTAATGGTGCATTTTTGACATTAACCATAGGAAAAGGGACCCCCCAAAGCTGTGGGATTCTTAAGTGAAAACAATTCAAATATATATTCTTCAGTCGAAACCACAGTTTATACTTTATGCATGGGTCACCCCCCCATACATTTAAATCTTGTACGACTTTAACGATCATGGAGGATCCTGGCAACTGTGATTTATTGTTTGTAAGCCGCTTTGAGATTCATTTGAATGAAAAGTGGCATAGAAATACAAATAAATCAAATCAAATCAAACATTAAGGGTGCTGAGCCCACAAAGCTACAACTCCCAGCAACCTTAAAAAATTACATTTCCCAGGATTCTCCATGACTGTTAAAGTGGTATATCGGCTACTTTTAAAATGAGGCTGCATTTTAAATTGCATTTTAATCTGTATTTTAAATTGGTTCCCCCCCCCCATTATTTTTTTTACTGTGATTTTCTTGGTGTTAGCAGCTCTGAGCCCGGCTCTGGCCAGGAGGGGCAGGGTATAAATTTATTATTATTATTATTATTATTATTATTATTATTATTATTATTATTATTATTA
>JAXCMG010000071.1:2562814-2579820 GCA_034642415.1 Podarcis siculus | reverse complement strand
TATTATTATTATTATTATTATTATTATTATTATTATTATTATTATTACTACTACTACTATTATTAGGTGTGGATGTGAGCAGTGTATGTGTGTCCTACCTCCAGGAATGTTGGCCAACCCAGCAGTAGGGCACAGGAACCCAAACCCAACAAAATGCATGCAGGTCTTGCTATCTGAACACAATGCATTCTCAGTTGAGCAATCCTATGGGGAAATTTCTGATGCATTCCTGACCACAGAATTTTGACTCCAAAATGACCACAAAAAAACTGGAAAACCCTCTGAAACCTTGGAAAAGGCCGACAAGAAAAAAGGGGGGAAAGTCCTCTCTTATTTGTCCAATCTCTCTCCCTTCCACTCCCTTCCACTATTGTTTTGAGCGAAACAGTTGCCACAGACCAGGAAAGCACACGTCTGACTGTTTCGCTATCCGAATTTTCAGTGTGTCTAGCAATGTTTTGGGTGTTAATTTCTTGTGGAAGGTAAACTCAAATTAATCCCAGCCCCTCATGAGAGCAGCTACTGCTACTGCTTTATTAATTAATTTATTAAATCAGTTTCTATACCGTTCATCATCTGAGGAACACAGGGCGGTTTTTAAGTCAAAAACACAAAAATGCATGTCACAATAGCAAACAAAAATGATGCACCCCCTCTCCGTTTAAAAGGCCGTACATTGTTTAATTTGCCTACCCTCCAACATACCTCAGATGAAAACAGGGACATTCTATTCTACATCAGTATCGCTGCTTGAGCATTTCCTATTGGTCAAGTACAAAAGTTATTAGAGGAAACACAAACCGGCAGTATTTTAAGCACAGAAATCTTTGGATTTATGTATTGCGTTTAGAGAAGCCTGAGGGGAAAAGAAAACCCCAAATCAATAAATATAACTCTGTGTTTGTGTGTATGTGTGTGGAGGCTATGTGACGTCATCATGCATTTATGAGTGTTTTGGAAGTCTGATAACTGTGAATCACCATTACAGTGGTACCTCGGGTTACAGACGCTTCAGGTTACAGACACTTCAGGTTACAGACTCCGCTAACCCAGAAATAGTACCTCAGGTTAAGAACTTTGCTTCAGGATGAGAACAGAAATCGTGCTCCGGCGGCGCGGTGGCAGGGGAGGCCCCATTAGCTAAAGTGGTACCTCAGGTTAAGAACAGTTTCAGGTTAAGAACAGACCCCCAGAACGAATTAAGTTCTTAACCCAAGGTAAGGTAAAGGTAAAGGTACCCCTGACCAACAGGTCCAGTCGTGACCGACTCTGGGGTTGCGCGCTCATCTCGCTCAAGAGGCTGGGAGCCGGCGCTTGTCCGAAGACAGCTTCCAGGTCACATGGCCAGCGTGACTAAGTCACAGCTGGCGAGCCAGCACCAGCGCAGCACATGGAAACGCCATTTACCTTCCCGCTGGAGAGCGGTCCCTATTTATCTACTCGCACTTTGAGGTGCTTTCGAACTGCTAGGTGGGCAGGAGCTGGGACCGAACAACGGGAGCTCACCCCATCATGGGGATTCGAACCGCTGACCTTCTGATCAGCAAGTCCTAGGCTCTGTGGTTTAACCCACAGCGCCACCCGCGTCCCTTAACCCGAGGTACCACTGTATTATTGTAATTATTCAGGTGTGTGATATACAGTATCCCAATGTTTATTTTGGGGTCCAGGAACATAAGAACGTTTGAGTTCGGGGATACATAAACTTTCCCCCTTTTTTAGTGTTTTAAGTTTCTCAGCTAGTTAGGAATATGTAAACAACTGCAGCAACCTGGTGTTGTGGTGAATCCTGGATGGATCAGCTGCACAGATATCCCCACCCCCAGGAATCCCCTCCCCCAGCTCTCCTGGGACTCTCCCACACTGAATTGCACAAAATGGGGAGACTCATCAGATTTCAGCAGGCACCACCAATGAAGCTCATGGGAGAGATCAAAGCCTTTTCCCCACCCATGTGAGAAGCCAGGCAGTCAGGGGCTTTGGAGGGAGGCGATTTTGCTCCAAATGACCCCTTACGTATCCCCCCAAATCTCCTCCTTCTCTAGGAATCTAGTCTGGTTCATATTAAGCCAAGCTGCAGGCTCAGATCTCTCTGTATCTCTCTCAAAGCAGGAGCCAAGGAGGAAACACCTGCTACAGACACAAGTGGTTCAGAGACAATTCAGGTTCCCAAACGAAACTGGCAATGAAAGATGAACAGCAATGCAAAGAAACTGGGCGGGAACATAAGAAGTGTGGTCACAAGGCAGACCCTCCCCGTTGTGTGCAATGTTTCTGATCTGCTCATAGGAGTGTGGAAATGAGAATAATAATCATAATAATCATAATAATTTATTCTCCGCCCATCTGACTGGGTTTCTCCAGCCACTCTGGGCAGCTGTCAACAGAATATTATAATACAATAGTCTATTAAACATTAAAAGCTTCCCTAAACAGGACTGCCTTCAGGTGTCTTCTAAAACAACTGGTAGTTGTTTTTGTCTTTGACATCTGGTGGGAGGGCATTCCACAGGGCAGGTGCCACTACCGAGAAGGCCCTCTGCCTGGTTTCCTGTAACGTGGCTTCTCGTAGCGAGGGAACAGCCAGAAGGCCCTCAGCACTGGATCCGAAGTAGGTTGCTCATTCTCTCTTTTGCTGGCCAGGAGATGGAGACAGGGGTGGAGGAAGGAGGGTGTGGTGGGTGCGGGCCACCCTGGGTGTCACCACTGAGGGGGTGTGTGTGTGACAAAATACCGGCAGGACTCACTGCAGGGCTTGCAGCATGCCCGAGCCATGAATCTCTCCTGGGAGAGACCCAGTGGCTTGGGCGCGTGCAGGCTCCCTGCTGCCCAAATCATCCACCCACTGCCTCCCCCCCAGCTGTAGGGCAGCTGAGTGGAGGAGGCAGGAGACTCTGGAGGCCCTGCCCTTGCCCCACCCCTATGGGCAGCTCATCCCACCCCTGGCACGCTGCTCCAGGCACCTGAGCGGCTTACTCCGCCGCTGGATGGAAAGAGCAATGGAGAAAAGATGGAGAAAGATTTGAGGGGTTTTTTTAGGGTAGAGGAGGAAAGGCTTGAATTGGGGAATTCAAGACTGCATAACTTAAGAAGAGAAGAAGAAGAGTTTTGATTTGATATCCCACTTTATCACTACTCGAAGGAGTGTCAAAGCGGCTAACATTCTCCTTTCCCTTCCTCCCCCACAACAAACACTCTGTGAGGTGAGTGGGGCTGAGTGACTTCAAAGAAGTGTGACTGGCCCAAGGTCACCCAGCAGCTGCATGTGGAGGAGCACGAAGCGAACCTGGTTCACCAGATTACGAGTCTATCGCTCCTAACCACTACACCACACTGGCTCTCGTGAAGCATTTTTGTTGCAACCAGGGACTATGTGAATGTTTTTGGCTGGCACCTAAAGATATATAATGAATGTGCCAGGCAAACCTCTCTATCTCCTTATCTATCTCCTTAGTGTGGCATAGATTTTCATAAAGAGGAAAGACAGAAAATTAATACCTGGAAGTGTCAGAATGAAGCATAAAGCATGTCAACTATTGGTAGCCTGTTTGGGGATGTGAAACCCCCCCCCCCCCCCCAAAAAAAAACCCACCAGTTAACTGAAGGACTGGTAGTCTTTATGATGGCATCATAGCTGCATTTCCATCAAGAAGGGCTTGTTGGCCTCAGACCCTCTTTTCTATCAAGGCCTGCTGCCAAAATAATTTATCCAGAAAATTGCTTCCTATTGTCATTAACCATGAAGAGATCAGGTATTATTGAGGGACAACAACAACACAATCCATGTTCATTTGTGCTTCGTAAATCAAATGAAAATCTCAAGGTTGTGAGGGCATTCACGAGGCATTAGTAAACACAGCTCGCGATGAAGGGAAATGTCAAGCTGCTCAGCAGAACATCGGGAACAGGAAGGGTTGAAAACACCAAGGGAATGCTTACAGTGGAACTGGCACAATGTAAATTTTTTAAAAGCACAAAGTGCTTTTTCTATGCAGTACCTGGAATTTAAAGCATATGCTGTGGCATTTGCGTCTTGGTCCTTATGAACACGTTGCCTTCAGCAAGCTCACCATTATCCCATGGTTGATCTCCCCTTTACATCTCCAGGAAGATTATTCATATTACAAATGATGAATCACAGAGCCGAGGTGACAAAAAATGTATATTGATAAAAGGAAAAGGGAAAGAAATTGCTGCTACCTCAAGCAACCTAAGCTATCCTTCTGAGCATCAGCTTGCAATTTTATTTCAGGACCTGAACTTTTCTCAGCAAATGAGTTGCGCATTATCACACAGGGGCTGCATTGCAATGGCGAAGGTGGAAGAACGAAGTGACGCTACTGAGAAAAACAGTTGCATTTTGAATTCAGGCATGTAATATTTAGTTTAATGGCATCTCAGCTGGGTAAGAGTGATTGCAGGAGATATATAGTTTCTAACATTCCTTCTCCTCTGTAACAATTTTAAAAGGCAGGGATAGTTAGAAAATATACCTGCAAAAATAGATGAGGAGCGCTCAGGGAATGATTGGGGCCCTGGTAACGTGTGTTTTGCAAGTAATTCGTAAATTAAGCTGCTTCACTCAGATACGAGCTCCCCTGCCCATTTCAAAAGTAATGAATAAAAACCTAGGCTGGTGGCTGAAGCCCACTTCATGTTTTGTATGGGAACAGTAAGAATCTTCCACTAGACGTGGGCCAAAATATCTGTTCTCAGCTCGCCATCCTACTCAAAGCTGCTAAATGCAGAGCACCCATTTCAGTTTCATTACGAAGGTCATGGTTTGACCCTGAAATGACCTCCAGAGGGAATCAGCCTACAGTTGTGGTGGTCCCTTCCCAAATACACTTTGGGGAAGAAGGAATGGCAGTGGTGCCCAGAGCTCTGCTACTGTTGCCCACTGCTAATCCTGCTTTGGGGGATGACTAACATGCTAAATAGAAGGGGAAGAAATGGAGGCAGTGGGCGAGAGATTTTACTTTCTTGGGCTCCATGATCGCTGCAGATGGTGACAGCAGTCACGAAATTAAAAGATACCTGCTTCTTGGGAGGAAAGCAATGACAAACCTAGACAGCATCTTAAAAAGCAGAGACATCACATCACCTTGCCAACAAAGGTCCGTATAGTTAAAGCTATGGTTTTCCCAGTAGTGATGTATGGAAGTGAGAGCTGGACCGTAAAGAAGGCTGATCGCCGAAGAATTGATGCTTTTGAATTATGGTGTTGGAGGAGACTCTTGAGAGTCCCATGGACTGCAAGAAGATCAAACCTATCCATTCTTAAGGAAATCAGCCCTGAGTGCTCACTGGAAGGACAGATCGTGAAGCTGAGGCTCCAATACTTTGGCCACCTCATGAAAAGAGAAGACTCCCTGGAAAAGACCCTGATGTTTGGAAAGATTGAGGACACAAGGAGAAGGGGATAACAGAGGACAAGATGGTTGGACAGTGTTCTCGAAGCTACCAGCATGAGTTTGACCAAACTGCGGGAGGCAGTGGAAGACAGGAGTGCCTGGCGTGCTCTGGTCCATGGGGTCACAAAGAGTCAGACATGACTAAACTACTAAACAACAACAATGTGCTAAAGTCATCCTAGATGCTCCAAAGCTAGCCTACAAAACTAATATTTTATGCCTTGTTTATGAATTTGCTCATCTTTTAAGCTCAACTGCTGCATTCCTCTTACATGTGCAGTTACCCTCTGAAGCCCATTTGGTGGCAATTCATGAGTGGGCTTTCACTGTGGTGGCAACCCATACATGGAAATCACTGCCCGAAGAGATGAGGTGATGCTCCTTTCTAGTTCTCTTTAAACAAGTCTTGATTCTGCTATTGCTTCATTTAATGCAGGGGTATGAAACCTTTATGAAACCTGTAGCCTTCCAGGTGTTGTTGGACTACAAGTCCCATCGTCCCAGCATTGTCAGGGATGATGGGAGTTGTAGTCCAGCAACATTTGGAAGGTTACTGGTTCCCTGGTTTAATGCACTGATTATTAGTTTTGGCATTTTGTCTTCTTGCCCTTTTATGCTGCTTTTAGTCTAGCAATTCTGATTTAATGAGAGATTATTATTTTTATCCTTGTTGTTATGTTTTGTAAATCACTTTGAGTGGCTCTTTTTGAAAGCGAAAAGGGGGATATTTTTGTACATAACAGTTCATAGCAAACTGGTGCAGTGAGCTTGCAACCCTTGAAGAACATAGCTAGGCAGACTACCCAAAGATGATATGGCAGTACTTATGTCTCCTGACACATACAACACATCTACCTCATTGCAGATGCAAATCAGCTGACTTTTCCAAATATGAATGTTCATCCTGAAACTCTATACACTTGTTAAGTTGCCAAAAGAACCCCACCCCTTAAATATTAAAGTTATCATTCAGGATACATCACTGAACAATTTCCCCATCAAAATATGATTTTGAATTTCATAATTTCAGGTTTTCCTGTTCTTTGGCATTTTCATTAATGCCTGCACTATTACATTTATATCACATACTGAATAGGTTCCTGATTAGTAACTCTAAATAAAATACAGAAGACTATCACACAGTTTCTCCCCATCTGCTTCAGAACACAACACAGTATAGAGGACCTTGAATTCAGTACAAGTTGTGACACTTAGTATAGTCAACACAAACTGCACCTCAGAAGTGGATTAAATGCCTATATCCAGAGTGGTTTGCAATTAAAAACAAAACACAGCCCTTTTTTTTTTCACCCACTACTCTTCTCCTAAGTATCATGGCTCCTCTTCTCCTTGAATTCTGCCAATTCCAGCTAGTTGTTATCAGAACTCTGCATCTTAAGAAATAGTGCCTGAATTTGCTTTTCTCCTTCTCCCTTCCAAACTCTTTCCCTTTTGTGTCACATCTTTTTGAATCACAAGCCCAAGTGGAGGGACTGCCTTATCAATGACAATCATAAGCCGCTCTGAGATCGTTTTCAGGCTGAAGAATGGATTAAAAGTACTTTAAATAAATACACACATAAAATCAGAGATGTTTAGCATAGGCATGCCGTTGTCATTATGTCAGTCACTTACAAGTTCTGCCAAATATTGGATTGCCATTTGGTAAAATTCTGTTTCTTGTAGCCAATTTCAGTACTTATCGACAAGGCCTTAATTATGAACCACAGGTGGTAAAAGAATTATCGCTGGAGAAAAGGAAACTTGGCTAACCATCGCTGTTGTCACTGCTAATCTATTTTAGCACTCTGGAGGATAATAATGCCAATTTTGTTAGAAGCTAAAGAGAAATGGTTGAAGCAGAAAACTGAGTTCAGAACCTCCCCTCGATTCTGTTCTGTAACTGTTCCATTTATCTTTTTTTGTATGGTGTCCTCTGCAGTGCAGACAGATGCCTAATTACTGAAGTAGCATGGTAAGAAAAGTTTAGGTGGAAGCCTGTTCCAGCTCAGATAAACTGCAAATGCATGTGCCAAATCTTTTGCAAGTTCACATTTGTCAGAATGGAAGGCGATTACGATCAGAGAGAAAAGAAGGGTCTTAGCGAGGAAGAGGTTTGCCTTGCGTTCCTCTATCTGGGGCAAAGGCAAGAAAGATCCATTGGAGGCTGTTACTTGAACACATGGTGAAAAGCAAACATTAAGTTTCTGTCCTGAAGGACGAATGAGACTATAATAAAACCAAGTAAATGAGCACCATGCCACCACTAACGGCACAATAAAGTCTTGTGAGTTTCTGCTATCTACTGATGAATATAATTGAGCATCTGGTTTACACTTTTCCTTATCGGAACAGGCACAGTTTGACTGACCCAGCTTAGCCTAGTGCTTGGAAACATTTATTTACTAGAATAAAGTATTGTAAAATGCATCACCTCATGTTTCTACCCCGTTCTTAGAGCTGAGTTCTTATAGGTCAGGAACAACCATCCACAACAAAATATGATGATCTGGAAAGTCACTAATATCTTGTATATTCTGTTGCCACAAAACTAACTTCTATGAATATGGTGGATGCCAAACCCCTTTTGATGGATATATCTATGCAGCAGTTTCTTTCTGCAAACCAGTTGCCTAAACCCCTCCATTATGAAGCCTCACAGTTCGAAATTTATGGTCCAGTCTACTAAATTTATAACCACAAAATGAAGAGTTTTATCATAGGCCTTCCTTACATTTTCAAGCAAAACATTGACTGGCACTTCTGAAAAAGAGCGGCTTTCACCTAAAGGAATTTCATGTTTATGAAAACACACGCATACAACATATTTCCACAGGTCCATCTTTTCACCCATTTTATTAGATTAGATGGTAATCTAATAAGTTTATGTGGTGTGCTGAATGAACTAGAAAACATAGAGCACTCTATTATACATCAAGTCCAGAAGCAGAATCCATCTGGTCCAAACTCTGTCACATCTGCTTCAGAATGTTATAGCAAAGAAGGAACAGGGGGAGTTTCTACTGGGCACACTAGGATGTATAGGGGTTAAAAAAAAATTCAATTAACATTCGGTCTAGACTCTGGAAGGAATCTCCATTTTAAATTCTGTCCAAATTCTAGTTGTCAGCATACCAATAAGGATGGGGAGAAGAGTTCGATTCAGTTTGCATTTTCCAAAACAATATGCAATCCCAAACGCAACCATCCTTCATAATTTGCAGTTCTCTGGACTTTCTAATGCTGTTCTTGAACCAAGTAATGTGCATAAAAATGCATATACTAGGGTAAAGTGTGTGTTAAAGTGCATATATTAAATAACATAGTAAATTGCATTATATTTGGATAAATCGCTTTGCAATTATCTTACCAACCCTCACCTTTTTCTCCCCACCCTTTGCGTCTGGACCAGTGGCGTAGCGTGGGTTGTCAGCACCCGGGGCAAGGCAAGTAATTTGCGCCCCCTAACCCATGGATTTGCGCCCCCTAACCTGTGGATTTGCGCCCCCTAACCCATGGATTTGCCCTAACCCCAGATGTTGCGCCCGGTGCGGCCGGCCCCCCCTGCACCCCCCACGCTACGCCACTGGTCTGGACAAACCCGCTCCCCACATCTCATGCTATATTTAATGGATGGGAGAGTGCTTTAAAGAACCGTTTGCCAAACTGCTCTCTGAAGTGCCTCTCAGATTCCTTTAAATGTTGCTCCAGTGATGTTTGACAGAGCATTCCTTTAAACACCGCCTCAGATATGTTTAATCGGGGGGGGGGGGGTTGCTTCAGAATGCAGTTTACCAAATCAATCTCTAAAGCACCTTCTACCCTCCTTTAAATATGGCTCTTTCCTCAGCAATTATTCCAGGCTGTTGGTGGTCATGCATAATAGCCATTCTTCTTACAATGATAAAAGAAAAGGAGAGAGAGAGAGAGAGAGAGAGAGAGAGAGAGAGAGAGAGAGAGAGACTAGGCAGAAGGGCATAGAAACACATGTATATTCCAAGAAATTCTAAAATCCTGAGGTATTCATAAGAATTCTTTTCCTAATTGCAAATAGATATGGAAATGCAGATAAAAAACCTAAAATTAGAAAAACTGAGAGAAGCCAAAATTGACTTGGCCATCCCTACATACCAAACATACGCTAGTGGCCAAAATTTTGGAAAAAGTGTATTTATGAAGTTTGATGGCTCAGAACACTTTCTTTCTTTTAGTAATACCATAAAATTATATATCAATGGAAAGATAATTTAATGAAGAATGTAATGCAACCAAGTTTGTTCAATTATCTGTATTCTATCAAATGTTATAGCCAAATAACCAGAAAAAGGATGCACAGCTTGCTTAGGTTGCTATGCAGGATGTAGCCTTTGAATGTAGCCAATGAGCACGAGTATTTAGAGCAGGCATAAGCAAACTTGGCCCTCCAGATGTTGTGGGACTACAACTCCCATCATCCCTAGGTAACAGGACCAGTGGTCAGGGATGATGGGAATTGTAGTCTCAAAACATCTGGAGGGCCAAGTTTGCCTATGCCTGGTTTGGAGAGCTAATCTGGTGTTATGAGCCATCAAACCTCGGAAATACACTTTCCCCAAAAGGTTTCTACAGTTTTGGCCACTAGTGTATGCCTGCACACATACACACTTAGTAATCTGACCCAGTGTTCCAGCCACTGGAGCCAACTCCAGGGGGCTGTGAGTGCTTTGGTGCCCACAATAATATATTTGTGGGGCTGGGCCCCCACAAAGACAATGAGCAAAGTTGAAGCCCTTCATCGAGGGAACCCACAACCTTTGGTGTGAGATGGCACCTATGGTTCCAGTACCAGCAGCCATTTTGAGATGGCTACAACCAAAAGTTACAAACGGACACCACTTGTACCATCTTTGATTTATAAGTGATAAGGAAGTTAAATGCCTGGCTGTACAATTTGGTTGCTTGTGCATTCAGTACAATTCTCTCTTGTGCAACTCTGTTATTACAGATGCAGGGCAGCTAGGAAAATCAGCTCATTAAAAAAGGTTTCCTAGGTTTTGAAGCCTGGAGCAAGATTAATTAAAGTCAATGAGTGCTTAAAAAAAAGGGGGAAAGGGAAAAAGAAATTAACATAACATAAAGCAGGGAAGCAAAATAAAGCTAGTCATACACAAAACCCACTAATTTGCTTGAAATCTTTCCAGGTGACCTAAAAAGCACCTGATGTAAATGTTACTTGACAGAGGGGCATACGTTAAACCTAAAGAAGAACAGATCCCATTCAATAAAACCCATCTTCTGTTTCTTTGCTCCTGCCTTGCATGGAGAATGACTATTATTGTTCCTGATTAAATAAATAAAGTTTGTTCAGCTTGGGCACAACCAAAACCCATTCAGATCCTAGGTTTGTACATTCCTACTGCAGGAACATAAATCACCGTGTCTCACCCGTAGTGATGCATTGTCAGGGCTGGTTCAGTTGCAGGTCAGCACAGAGACTCAGAGGTGAGCAGTAAAGTGGATTCTTTATTCAAGGATACAGAATACCAGCAGAGAAACTGACGGGAAGACTGCCCCCCCAGCAAAGCAGTTTCCAGAGCTGGCGATCTGTGCCTCCCATTCCCCCCCTAAGTCTCCTTAAGCAGGATGTTTTCCAATCAGTCTTAAACTCTGCTGGGGGGTGATCACTTTGCTCCTAGTTCTGCTACATGCAAGGACCTCTGTGCCCTTGGAGACAAGGGAGGAGGAGAGTTTAATACAGTGGTACCTTGGGTTACAGACGCTTCAGGTTACAGACTCCGCTAACCCAGAAATAGTGCTTCGGGTTAAGAACTTTGCTTCAGGATGAGAACAGAAATTGTGCTCCGGCGGCACGGCAGCAGCAGGAGGCCCCATTAGCTAAAGTGGTGCTTCAGGTTAAGAACAGTTTCAGGTTAAGTACGGACCTCTGGAACAAATTAAGTACTTAACCCAAGGTACCACTGTACTGTAGGACCAGCAGGCTCCTGTGAAGCTGTTGCAGCCCATGTCCCATCCCTGTCCCCCTGCTCCTCCTCAGCTGCCTGTCCCACATCTGTGGTGCTTTCTGCCTCTGGTTCCTCTCTCACACTTGTTCAGAATCCAACCATCCTGCCCCTTCCTTCATCATCCTCTGACCTGTCTCCAGTGTCCCGTCACCCTGGCTCTACTCGTTTCTCCTCTGAGGCTTCCCTGGGGGGTTCTCCGGTGAGTGTCTCCCATTTCTTTTCATTGTCCAGCCAGCCCCTGACCTGTATCTATTGAGTTTTCGTGATTGCAGCTGTGAAACATCTGGCTGAGCAGCCCCAATTTCACAGAAAGAGCAGATCAGGGAGTAAGAGCTGCCTCTGGCTGAGCTACCCCTATACTAGAAAGTGGCAAGGTTGCCAGAGGGGGACAAGGTAAGCCCACCTTAGTTTATTGTTATCACAGTGGTACCTCAGGTTAAGAACTTAATTCGTTCCGCAGATCCGTTCTAACCTGAAATTGTTCTTAACCTGAAGCACCACTTTATCTAATGGGGCCTCCCGCTGCTGCCACCGCGCCACGGCCGTGCGATTTCTGTTCTCATCCTGAAGCAAAGTTCTTAACCCGAGGTACTATTTCTGAAGTGTCTGTAACCTGAAGCGTCTGTAACCTGAGGTACCACTGTATTATTATTATTATTATTATTATCATCATTATTATTATTAATTCAACTTATACACCGCCCTATAGCCGGAGGTCTCAGGGCGGTCTCAACAAGACCACAACATATCAAATCAAACCAAAAGAAAAAAACCCAATAACCTCCCCCCCCCCCAGCCACATTCTAAAAGGTTGTTGGATGTAAATAAAATCAACCAAAGGCCTGGTTAAAAAGGAACATTTTTGCCTAGTGCCTAAAGGTATGTAATGAAGGCGCCAGGCAAACTTCCCTGGGGAGAGCATTCCACAGACAGGGAGCCACTGCAGAGAAGGTCCATTCTCATGTTGCCACCCTCTGGACTTCTCGAAGGAGGGCCTTAGAAGATGATCTCAGGGTCCGGTTAGGTTGATATGGGAAGAGGCAGTCCTCGAGGTATTGTGGTCCTGAGCCATTTAAGGCTTTATAGGTCAAAACCAGCACTTTGAAGTGGGCCCGGAAACTAATTGGTAGCCAGTGCAGTTGCACCAGGATTGGTATAATATGCTCAAACCACCTTGCTCTGGTGAAACTTTTGGTGGGTAGGGAACAGCTAACTCTGAGGCAGGGGAATGGGGAGGACACAGCCTAATACATCTCATCAATCACAGAACACTAGTGTGAATGAGAAACATCAAGATAGATTGGGGAGGCATCAAGTTTTCAGTGCTCATGTGTGAACCAAGGTGCACAAACAGGCATGCAGGAACAGCGACTCATCTACACACTGAATGTCCTAGTGTGGACACAGCCTGAGAAAGTATCAATCTAGTCAAAGAAGAGAGGCACAGATAGTATTATTTTGGGAAGAAAGTGAGGGAGTCGAAAGAGGAGCTATTGCTCTATTTTTCTTTGCCCAAATTCTTTTTACTGCTTCATTATTTCTCTTCAACATTTATTGATTGCTTGAGAAAAAAAACATTTCGGAAATGAAAAGGCAAATGTGAAAAAGCCTCATTCTTTAATTTAAAAGCTATTAGTGAGCCTTAATATCTTAACTTTAAACGACAGCACTCCCACCCGTTTCTTTCTCCCCCTTTCTTACCCTGAATCCACTTCTACATTATGCTGCTGTTTTGCTTGGAATTCCTGAAGCAAAGAATTGGCCGGACCAGAGCAACAGACAGGAAAATGGACCAATGGGAAGAGATCGGATGAAACTCATCAAGGATGGGTTCATCTGGGTTCAGATTCCAAGCCTGATGAGAGCTCCTCCAAAGAGGATGGGCTGCATCTTAGAACTGCCACCTTCCTCAAGGGCTGGAACAATTGGGAGGTGCCCCACACTTCCCACAATTGGGAGGCTGCCCTGCAGGTATCTCCTTACCCAATAAGGTTGCAATAGCAAGGAATTCAATGCCTTATGTTGATATTCCTATGCCAGCTCTCCCTGGTCCTTTCACTACACCAGAATACTACTACTACTACTACTACTACTACTAATAATAATAATAATAATAATTTATTATTTATACCCCGCCCATCTGGCTGGGTTTCCCCAGCCACTCTGGGCGGCTTCCAACAAAATATTAAAAACAATGCAGCATGAGACATTAAAAACTTCCCTAAACCTCATGAGAAGAGAAGACTCCCTGGAAAAGACCCTGATGTTGGGAAAGATGGAGGGCACAAGGAGAAGGGGACGACAGAGGACGAGATGGTTGGACAGTGTTCTCGAAGCTACCAGCATGAGTTTGACCAAACTGTGGGAGGCAGTGGAAGACAGGAGTGCCCGGCGTGCTCTGGTCCATGGGGTCATGAAGAGTCGGACACGACTAAATGACTAAACAACAACAACAACAAAACAAGGCCTCCTTCAGTTGTCTTTTAAAGTAAAATAGTTGTTTATTGCCTTGACATCTGCTAGGAGGGCATTCCACAGGGCAGGCACCACTACCGAGGCCTTCTGCTTGGTTCCCTGTAACCTCACTTCTCACAGCGAGGGAACCGCAGAAGGCCCCCGGTGCTGGACCTCAGTCACTCGGCGCTGGACCTCCAGGCTGGATGATGGGGGTGGAGACGCTCCTTCAGGTACACAGGACCAAGGCCGTTTAGGGCTTTAAAGGTCAGCACCAACACTTTGAATTATGCTCGGAAACGTACTGGGAGCCAATGAAGATCTTTCAGGACCAGAATGTCAGGAGCAGCAACCAGGACCAGCTTGTGCAGTGCTCATTGGGCAGTCCACAGACTCTACACCATCAGCTGAGAAGGAGGCAAATCCTAACACTGTTAAGTTTATTTAGCATGTGAGGTGGCCTCTGCTTTCCATTTATGTTTCATCATTTGCATTTCATTCTGAACATGATTACTTACATTTCACAGTCTTGGCTGGTCCCTATGCTTGAATTAATATGAATTTGCTCCCGACTCGAGGGCACAATTTTCCCTGCCGTTTTTTTAAGGCTCTGCCTTCCTCTCAAATCTGGATAACATGCTTCTCTGGGCTTTAGATGAAGAGCAAGTCTGTCGTGCAAATGGCAGTAAGCCCACAGGGGTCTCACTAACCAGAAATCCTTTCACTGAGAGCCTTTACGATATTTATCATAAGGAATGATAATAAATGAGAAACCCCTGAAAAATAAGAGGAAAAAATGCCGTTTTTGATCTGCTTCTGCCCTCAAACAGTGGAGAAAGGAAGTCACTTATATATCTTGTTTGGGGATTGCAGCATTAGAAAATAGCCTGTCTCCTCCTATTGAAATAGTTAGCTCAGACGATGCAATGCACACAAAAGGCCCATGTTTTACTTATTGGGACTGCTCTGGATTGACTACTCAATTATCAGGCTTGATGGTGTTTTCCGAGTGCCTGTTTGTGGGCAGTAAAACCTTACATCTGATATACAATTAGGGGATGGATACAAACCGAAGCCCCCATACAAGACATCACTGTTTTTCCATCTTTCATAAGCACAGTTCCGGCACACAGCACACAGGGAATGGAGGCTGAACTTTACTGATGTAGCCCATACGCTGATGGGCAGACTAGCTGTGAGGGAGTTTCCTCTTGGATGTTTAGCCTGTAACAATGCCTGTCAAAAAGGCAAAGCCGGTTGTTTCTTAAGTTATTTACTGCTTTGTTCAGTTCAGGAAACTTTCACTAAATTTTCCTCTGTGGACTCCATCTGTTTTATTCAAGTCCCTATGTTAATGCAGACCACAGGTGGGGGGTTACCTAACTGAATGTTGCTCCATACAGAGAAGGAAGAGGAGAAGAGGCACATAGTTATGTATATCTGTGTTGTTTTTAAATGGAGACTATATTTATGTGAGCTCCACACTTGCACAGTCTCAAGTGGTAGAGCTCAGACACAGGTTCGCCTCTTGGGCTTGCCGATTAGAAGGTCAGCGGTTCGAATCCACACAACGGGGTGAGCTCCCATTGCTCTGTCCTGGCTCCTGCCAACCTAGCAGTTCGAAAGCACACTAGTGCAAGTAGATAAATAGGTACCACTGTGGTGGGAAGGTAAATGGAGCTTCCGTGCGCTCTGGCACTCATCACAGTCCTCCATGCGCCAATAGCAGTTTAGTCGTGCTGGCCACATGACACAGAAAGCTGTCTGGGGACAAACACCAGCTCCCTCAGCCTGAAAAGTGAGATGAGCCCCGCACCCCATAATCGTCTTTGACTGGACTTAACCACCTAGGAGACCTTTACCTTACTACAGTGAGAAGTAGGCTTTAAACATTGGTACCTATAATTTATCTACATAGCACGATCAGTGTATGTGGTGCTTTACAAAATGCAAATATGAATTTTCATCAGACAGAAAGCATTTGAAGTGACATAGACCAAGATCCCAAGATCCTTCCACACAGTGATAGGGGCTTTGCCAACTCTCATTTCTAATTCAGTTCCCTTGTACTAACTTGTATGTTGAGCCAGAAGAACAAGTAGCTTTTTAGAAGCCATGAGGAGCTGCAATAGTGCAACAAGTTCAAATGTGTGTTCACAAGCTCCCCCATCCAGTCCCATGGATTTCTAGTCCCATTTAATGGGCTATCTTGCAGTTCTGAATTAGCAGTTGTTTAAATCTGGTTTCACTACATAATACAGGAAGGATGGACAAACTGACTGAGATTCTGGGCTAGAGAGTTCCACTCCATCTGATGGCTTATTTACTAAATCACATCGTCAGGTCAGTTAAACATGAGCATGTGGAAATAGTTTCTTATTTACTAGCAGCCATCAGAATTCTGTATGCAGGGAAGTAGAAATCTAATAAAACTCCAGCTATTCCAGAGTGGTCTAACAGATGCTGGGAGTTTACCCTGATGGCCAAGAAAGTACAGTGGTACCTCGGGTTACATACGCTTCAGGTTACAGAAGCTTCAGGTTACAGAAGCTTCAGGTTACAGACTCTGCTAACCCAGAAATAGTACCTCGGGTTAAGAACTTTGCTTCAGGATGAGAACAGAAATCCCGTGGTGGCAGCGGGAGGCCCCATTAGCTAAAGTGGTGCTTCAGGTTAAGAACAGTTTCAGGTTAAGAACAGACCTCCGGAACAAATTAAGTACTTAACCCGAGGTACCACTGCATTAAGAGAACAGAATAATAGGCAGTGCAACTTTTTGTTTAGATAGAATGCCTTTATTCAGGATTGTACTAAAGGTGTATTTTTGTTTTTGCCTGATATTAGTTAGGGGTTTATAACTGTTTAAATATGAGAATTAAGCTGTTCAATTATTTGGTAGTGTGACTGCCCACTTTAAGTTTAGGAATAGGTTTGTAAATTATTCCTTAAAGGTCATTTGGAGAGCTCCCTCCCCTCCCCTCAGCCAAAAAAATACAGCTGTAAAAAAGAAATAAAAATGTAAGTTTAGGGAGAACGTCTATTCTATCGCCCTGAAAGATGCTTTTCCATACCAAAAGCACTTTGCATGCTGTCAGGGGTTCAGGAGCAGAAGGGACGGATGGGGAGGAATCGGAGG
>JAXCMG010000071.1:2513385-2562804 GCA_034642415.1 Podarcis siculus | reverse complement strand
GCTAGCGTTGGTCCTTTGTGAGCGGGACCTAGAGGCAGTCTCTGACACATGCTATCTATTGTGCATATACTGAATGCCAGCCAATATCAAATGTGTCCATGTGCAAAATATCTCTCCATGCCAGCTATCTTATATTGGACGTCGAAATCCAATACCTTTGGGGTGTCAGCTAAAGAGACAAAATTTTCTGTAAACATTTGATAGATATTTGAATGGCTAGAGAATATCTGGCGGAGTATTCGACGTCAACATTTGCAGAGGAGCGCATTCATTTCAGCTCACCTGCTAATGTAAATGGCTTCTTGATGGCATTGAAATTGCCCAATTTGAGGGTGCATTGAGCATTTATCCTACCCCACAGCTAGGTAAAAGTGACACATAGGTGCTGCAAGCTCCTCTGGAACCCAGCGCTTAAGTTTGGGGTCTGTAACAGCAAATTGAAATAGAAACCCTCAGACACAAAACACTCCCGTACACAAGGGAATGGAAATCTTTTGACAATGGGAGCAGGGAGAAGTAATTGATTCTGCTCTCCCTTAAAATTGCTTTACACAAATCTTGTCACATTTCCTTGCTGGTGATGTATCACATTCAGTTATATCACTATTGCTCTGTTACGTTGCATGACAGACATGATATGAGCTATCTTGATGAGACACAGCATTCCTCAAAATATGTACCACAGGCTTCGTTTGCGCTCCGCTCTGCTTTCTGTCCAGAAGAAATATGCTTCTTCATTACTTTAAACTGATCTGCAATTAACTGGGATTAAATTATTTTCCTACTACCCGAGCGCAATTAAGGGTGACACATCTCAAGTAATTAATATTCCTCGATCTATTCCGACAGTTGGCAGGTAGCAATCTGCTGTATCCTTTGATTATCGATCTTGCTATTTGTTTTGACAATTCCCAGTTGGCATGATTCGGTTATTTACAACACAGCAACTCCACAGCTACTACCACCAAAAGCAAAGTGCAAGCGAGCATAGAAAAGCATCATGCACAAAAGACCTACCACAAACTCTGGCTGTCGAAAACAGGAACTCACATCTAATAATGAAGCCCAACCAATTTCTTCATGGCATTTGTGTGAAATCTCATAATATAGAGTTCTCTAGTCAACTTACAATCAGTACATACAAAATAAATACAAATATACACATAAAACGTGTTTAATGACCTGTTCCACAAAACGCTCTCCGCTTCTCATAAGGAGCTTTTCTATCCCCATCGTTCAGCCCGGACTTTGAGGTCCACTTCCGGGGGTCTTCTGGTGGTTCCCTCATTGTGAGAAGTGAGGTTACAGGGAACCAGGCAGAGGGCCTTCTCGGTAGTGGCACCCGCCCTGTAGAATGCCCTCCCATTAGATGTCAAGGAAATAAACAACTACCTGAATTTTCCAAGCCATTTGCCGGCAGCCCTGTATAGGGAAATTTTTAATGTTTGATGTTTTACTGTGGCTGATGTTTTAATTTGCTGGAAGCTGCCCAGGATGGGTGGCATATAAATAAATCATCATCATCATCATCATCATTTTCAACACTGGCTCCGGCCTGGTGCAATGCTCTGTCTTATGAGACCAGGGCCCTGCAGGATCTGATTTCTTTCCACAGGGCCTGTAAAACAGAGTTGTTCTGCCTGGCCTTTGGCTTGGAGTCAATTTGATTCCCTCCCTCTGTTTCTTTTTTCCTTTCTCCTCCTGTGATGAGGCTGCATTTTAATGTTTTAATGTTGTATTTTAATCTTGTTTTTAAGTTGTATTCATTCAACTTGTTTTTATTATTGGTTGTTAGCTGCCCTGAGCCTGGTCTTGGCTGGGGAGGGCGGGGTATAAATAAAATTTATTATTATTATTATTATTATTATTATTATTATTATTAGTACTCCCACAAATCTGAAGGTGACTGAAATAGTAATGGGAAGGGAGGTGGGAGAGAACTATCATACATTGGTGGTACCCCCACCACTGTGGAAATTTTTCCAGATTGTGGATGCCTGAAAAGGATTCTAGTTGTTGCTTAATTGAATGTATCAATAGTCTTTGTGCTCTTCCTGGTTGATGCTGCTTTTATTTTTGCAATTGTGTTATTATCATTTTCATGCTCTTTATATTGTGTAAGCCACTTTGAAAGACTCCTTTTTGGAGGAGAAATCTGTGGTATACCTTTTGGTATAGAATCATAGAATTGTAGAGTTGGGAGGTACTGCGGGGGTCATCTAGTCCCTGCAATGCAGCGATCTTTTGCCCATCGTGGGTCTTGAACCCACGACCCGGAGATTAAGAGTTTCATGCTCTACTGACTGAGCTATCCCAGCAGAAAATGAATAAAAAATAACAAAGACTTGGCAGAAGAGACCTTCACCTTTTGATCCACTTACGGTACTCTAAATTGAAAACACAAAGCAAATGCAATGGAATCTGTGAATTAAGATACCTTGCTGGCATAGAATAATCTGCGAAAGACTTCATGAACTATGAGACTGCCTTGAATAAGGGGAATGTAATAAAGTGTTGAGATGCAGAGCAGAAGCTCTGTAGAAAGGTTGTGGTGTGGGTTTTGGGGTTGTAGGTTTTTTTTGCAATTAGTATACTAATATTTACTATTGAAGAGAAAAGGTCAGTTCCTTTTTATATGCTGAAGTCACAATTTGCATAATTGCTCTTTAATAGCCGTGGGCAGGTTGCATTGACCTCTGGTGATGTCATCAGCCATATGCTTCTACATACAGGTTCAGACCTTTCCAAAGCTCAGGAAAGCGATTAGCAGAGCAAATGGAAACAAATTCAGATTGGAGGGGGAAAATGAGTTTCTTCTTTTGCTGCATTATTACATGCACACAATTACCTGAGAGGAGTTGGGAAAGGAAGAACAGAGGGTGGGGGAAAGTGACAGAACTCCAGTGCCATCATTTCAGCAACAGGAGAAGAGGCCACCTATTACACAGGTTTTTTCCAGGCTCTTTTCTTATATATGTTTTCAGCATATGAAGTTTCTGGGAAAACAGATAAAATAAATCCTGTAAAAACCATTCGGCGTGAGAAACAAAGGCAGTAAAGGAATTTATTAATGGCAGTGGCAATCCCATAATAAAAATGCATCTGTTGCAAAGTGCTCCCTATGGAAATCCAGATATGTGTGTGTGTTTCAAAAGCCTTTCTTCCATTGCAGAAAAAAACCCACCATTTGCTTAAACTGTCCATCTAAGAACAATTTGCTGCTCTACAGATTATCTACATAAAAAGAAACGAGAGAGTCAGCCCCGCAATTAGCCATCTTTGTTTGATTCTTTCTTCTCTGTTTTCAGTGCCATCTGCCTGAGGTCAACTCATTTGTCAAATAAAACACACAATGCCATACCCAAGTTGTATTTTAATAAGGTGATACACACACACACACACACACAGAGAGAGAGAGAGAGCGAGAGAGAGCATATTAAATGCAAACTGTTGCACCATTAAACAGAAAACTTTTCATGTTCTACAATAGCAGTGTGCCAAGCACTGACTTTATGAGAGCGACAACTTTGCACATACAAGTGCTCTATTAATTTACCTTTCCTTCCCCTAGCAACAAATTGGTGGCTAGGCAGGAGAAATGCACTCAGAAAAAGCTTCCTCTGGCCTTTTCCTCTCTCCCAACAATAAATAGATACATGACAGTCAACTCTTTGCTGCTGAAGTAACCATGGGGGAGACAACTGAATTCAGTGACAACATGCCAAGCTGTATACTTTGTAGAGATTGCAATTTGAAACAAATACACCCCATGAAGATAATACAGATCAGGGATGGGCAACCCAATGTCTTCCATATTTTGTTGGACTATAGTTGCCCTGAAGAGAGGAGTGCCTGGTGTGCTCTGGTCCATAGGGTCACGAAGAGTCAGACACGACTAAACGACTAAACAACAACAATAGTTGCCCATCATCATTACCCACTGGCCATGCTGCCTTGGGCTGATGGGAGTTATAGTTCAATAACATCTGGATGGCCATAGGTTTCCCACCCCAATGCAGTTCATATTTTAAAAAATAGAATATATTGGCTTTTCATAAATATAAATACTTATCTTTACATAGATTCTATCAAAGCATTTCATGGACTGATCCTAGGAGGCTTGGATAGATAAACATCAAATGGCATTTCAGTGCTGATTCCCCCTTTTCCCCGTGCACCCACAAAATAAATATAATGATAATAATAATTTATTATTTATACCCTGCCCATCTGGCTGAGTTTCCCCAGCCACTCTGGGCGGCTCCCAATTGAGTGCTAAAAACAATACAGCATTAAATATTAAAAACTTCCCTAAACAGGGCTGCCTTCAGATGAACTATAACTCCCATCAGCCCCAGACAGTGGGCAAGGATGATGGGCAACTATAGTCCAAGAACAAATGAGCTCGAAAGAGTTTGGGGAGCTCCAGAACAGGGTGGAAGCAAAGGTGTCTGCTAAATCAAAAGCCCTTCCATGAGAGGAAAGAGACCAGTTAGATTTTGTTCCCTGTTCCTATATATGTATTCAAACACATATTTCACCCATAATATTAAAATGAATCAATAAATAGGTTCAGCAGCTATTTTACAATTGACATTTAACAAATTGAATTAGATAATTTATATTGATTAGCTAACCTGTTTCTCTTAGCCTCAATACCCAATATTCACTTCAGAGATTAAGAAGAGGGGTATATTTCCTTCTTCTCCAAAGAAACTTGAGACAGACAAATATGGGCAGGCCCTTATTTGGTTTAAAACCAGACCCTGTTTAAGCTAACATAATTTCCTGGTCTCACCCAGTCTGTGCCCCAAGATTTGGATATATGTGCTTGCTTCTACTGCAGATAATACCAACGAGTATTGTACATATGCCACCTTTGGTCAAAGTCACTTTTGAGGAATGAAGGGTTGTTCTAACTACTATTTTTCTGCAAGTTTAGGGAAGACTCTAAAAGCCCTCTTTGGGCGTTACAAATGTTGGGAAGTAAACATGAAAGCAGGGGAACAAGGTGGCCTGAATGTGGTGACTCTACCCTTGCTCTGGCACCATTATAATCGCTTTCCAACTCACATAAGGAGACTGCCCAAAAAGAGGGACATTTTGTAACAGTGGATGCCCCCTTGTGTTCTGAAGCCCTTGGAAATCCAGAATCTTCATCGATACAAAAGATTCTCATCTTACAGTGCCTTCCATGATGTCAGGAGTCCAGGTTCCCAGCTTGATAACACAGTAAGTGTAGGTAATTGAAAAGGAGGATTTATTACAAAAGCAAACAGATATCTCTGGATGGCTCTGACAAAGCCTTCGGCATCATTACTCAAGATGACACTTCTGAAGACTGCTTCCGGCTTTGACAGAAGATATTGAAATTATGACCTTTACATCTTTTGTTTTGCTTCCTATCTAGCAGCCCTCCCATTCGTCGACTGTTTGGACTTAGTGGATCAGCACCAACCTCTTCATTTTCTGAGAGGCTGTCTCTGAATCTATTTGTGACTATTTGTGCTTCCGGCGAGCTTTGGCTGTGTTCTAGCCTGCTCTCAGCTACTGCCTTATCAGTCAGCCCGTCAAGATCAGGAAGCGCCAAAGTCTGCAGCGCCAGCTCTCCCCTGCCTGACTAACATCTAAGCCTCTCTGTACCTGGCTGCTTTCTGCAGTTGGCTGCAAACCTTTGCTTGGAGCTGGCTCATTTCTGACACATGAATTGGAAGGGGATGAGAATGGTGACACAGGGCCCCATTGCCTTTTAACTCCCCACACTTGTAAGCTATCATGCCAGTGTGTGCTTTGGACCTCCACAGTCTGCAGTCACATACCCCTCTTTACAAATTTAGGGAGTGATGCATAATTTGGTCAGTGACGGACACTGGGCATTCAGATCTCAGGGGAAGCCTGTGTGATGCCAAAATTCAGCGCCTCTCTGCCTCTCTTCTTCTCTTGATATCATTGTTGTGGCGCCCTTTCAGTTTGGCACCCATTGTGGACGAACCGATCACACTCCCCTAAATCTGCCTCTGATTTGGTGAACAGTTGCATTAAAATTGGCTTTGGAAGCTCTTGATGTGTCCTGGTACTATGAATGAATTTATTAATACGGTCACAGACCAGCTTCAACACACACAATATCACAGATCATAAAAAATCAGAAATACAAGGGACAATATGGCAATAACAAGGATTTAAATATAAAAATTAAAATTAATTGTTAGCGTGCCCCCTGTAATTAACATTTAGGGGATTGGACATTATGGGATACCACTTGCTTCCTGCGATTGATTGCAGACGCACAGAATTTAGCTACATTTAATGTAGTCTTGGGCTTCTTGTCCTCTAGCAGTAGTTTTAGTCTGTCCTGGTACTATGTACTGGCAGAAAATTATATATCTTCCAGATGCAGAAATATACAGTTGCAATCTGAACCATTTACCATATTTTTCGCTCCATAAGACGCACCAGACCATAAGATTCACCTAGTTTTTGGAGGAGGAAAACAAGAAAAAAAGTATTCTGAATACCAGAAGCCAGAACAGCAAGAGGGATCACTGAGCAGCGAAACACTTCTATCTAAGTACTTCTATTATGTTAATTTTCATAGAATTATAAAACTATAGAGTTGGAAGTGACCCCAAAGGCCACCTGGTCTAACTTCCTGCAATGCAGGAATCTCAACTAAAGCATCCATGACAGATGGCTTCCAACCTCTGCTTAAAAACCTCCAAGGAAGGAGAGTCCATCACCTTCTGAGGGAGTCCATTCCACCATCATATAGTTCTTCCTGATTTTCAGTCTGAATTTCCTTTCTTCTAACTTGAATCTATTGGTTCACATCCTGCCCTCTAGATCAAAACAAACAAGATTGCTCCATCTTCCATTAGACCATTTTTTAAGAATTTTGCAATGATAGTGGATTAATGTCATCCCCCTTTCACTTTCCTATTGGAAATGCATTTCTCCTGCCTTGTTTCTGTTATAAGCCTTTCATGCAAAAGAGGTTGTGAGTGTTTTAAAATGTTTCTCCAAGATATGTAAGCATTAATGAGGCAAGTCCTGCTACCTAATGATAAGAATAACATTAATTACAAGTGTGGCTTTAAAATCATTCAGCACCTTTTCAAAAATAACTCCCATTACGCTTCATTCTTCACACTCTCTAATCTAATTTTAGTTCTTTGTTCCAAGGATCTGAGATATACAGAGTATGATTAAGTCACCAGGGGAGTATTAGCCACTAATGTGTGATTGATCAATAGAGAAAATTTTATTACAATGATAATAAAAAGTGCTGTTATTATAATATCTATATTTCTATAGCTTTTATACGTTACATTTTAAAAGCTGCCTTGAGCTCTTTTGAGAGGTTGCAAACAATCTGAATAGCTTTGAGGGACACACATTGTCGCTTTGACCAAATTAGCTATCAGCACCAATCCAGGTCAGAGAACAGCCATATATGAATCTCAAACTCGACAGCTTGAGCTAGAAACTACAGTGGTACCCTGCAAGACGAATGCCTTGCTAAACGAAAAACCCGCAAGATGAAAGGGTTTTCCAATTTTTTAGCAGCTTCGCAAGACGAATTTCCCTATGGGCTTGCTTCGCAAGACGAAAGCCCATAGGGAAATCTCCGGGGACAGCGGGGAAGCGCAGCGCGCCTTCTCCTCTGTTCCCGGACCTGTCCTGAAGGCTTGCGGTGGGGAGAAAAGCATGTCAGGGATAGAGAATGGCTGCATAGATGTTCTGGACCAAAATTTCCAACATCCTCAATCATTGGTCATGCTGATGGGAGTTGGAGTCCAACAACATCTGGAGGACAATTGGCAATATCTTAGTATTTACACCTGATCTGTCCAATCAAGTGGCTTCAGAAGTGAAAGGTCAATGATCTACAACATTATTCCCTTCCATGCCTGAAGTGTTGTGACCACACAGTCACTAGTAGAGATGGAAGGATGTGTCAACTTCTCTCAGCTTCTTGTTTTCACAGTCTTAAATCCAGTTCTTCCCATTTTGCAGCAATTTGATTTTTTTAAAAAAAGGAAAAAAATCCTCAGGAAAATCCCTCACCATTTTAGTATGAATTTGTGCTAATTTTTAATATGCAGTTTTCACTAAGGTACACGTTTTTGCAAGCAATTTCCCCAAATCTAATGTGTATGTTACGTTCACCAATATATTACTTTTTATGCATACTTCCATTGTATATGCATTTTTGTAAACATTGATCGGACAACTGCTTCACAAGATTCAGAGAAGCGCAGATTTTTAAGATACTTGTGTTTTGGTTTACATCTTGTTTCATAAATTTGATAGATTTGAATTTTACTTCCATCCCTAGTTCCAACCTAGCCTCAGTGGCTCCAGCAACAAAGGCATCATTTGTTATCTAAGTAGGCCAGTTCGACTGTAAACTGTGATTTTAAGATACTGTATTTTACTGTTTTATGTTTGCCACTCAGAGAACAACATTTTCTGGTGGCCTTGTGTAAATATAATAATGTAAACTTAAATAAACAACATACTGCCTTCTATTTTTAAACCCATTAGAAATGCATATTGCAGCTTTACTGCATGGGAAATGTGTGCCGTGGCAGTGTGTAACATTATCAAGGACATGTCAGGACCATGGAGAGCACCCTGAAATTCTGAGATTGCAGCAAGCACTGCAAGGCAAGAGGTGAATATTCCCAATTGGGAGAGTTGCTAGAGCTAGTGAGAGGCAGGACTTGGAGGTTGGATGACTTAGAAGAGACTATAAGGCAGGAAAATCTGAGGAAAAAGCAGAAGAGCAGGGGACAGATAGGTGTTCTGTTTATCAAACAAGAGTTAAAGGACAGGCAATTTAAAGGCTTCTCATTGCTAGCTAAGCAATTACTCAGATGATGAGCATCTCTGTTCCCACTAAGACAATGTTCTGACACATGATCAATAGTGCCCCAGATCATTTATCAGGCCAAGTTCCAACCTCCATCCCTATTTCTGTTGCTTGGCCCTTTATCTCCGCTCCCCTTCCCAAGACCTGTTCTCTGCATACATTTCTGCAACAAAATTTTATTGTGCCGGTATGCTTCATTTGGCAATGGTCGCCACTGCAGGAGTAGTCTCATTAATCTGCAGGACTAACAACCTGGTTTTGTTTGCAATGCCAGAGATGGTGACTTCATGCTGTGTCCTGCATCTCACATTGCTGTAAAGGAAGAGAGTGGTCCCATCCAGATGGCAACCTCCCATACTCTCCAATTGGTAGACGGGCACAAAGCCAATGTTGGAAATGAACAAAAATCTGTTTGTCCCCTCGGAAAAGAACAATGGTGGGAAGAACTAGCAGAGCTGGCAGCAAAATAACAAACAGAAAAGGACTGGTGTGATTCCAGGTAATGACACACAAACAGCATTCCTTGAGTGATGGGTGCCAAACTCATGTCCAAGAGTGTCAATATCCTTCTTAAATTGTGGTGCCCAGAACTGGACACAGAATTCCAGGTGTGGCGTGTCCAAGGCAGAATACAACAGAGCTATTACTTCTCTTGACCTGGACACTATACTTCTGTTGATGCAGTCGAGAATAGAATAGGTTTTTTGCTGCCGCTGCATCACACTGTTGACTCTCGTTAAGCTTGCAGTCTACAAAAACCTCTAGATCCTTTTCACATGTACCACTGGCAATCCAGGTGTCCTCCATCTTAGATTTGTGCAGCCGGTTCTTCCTGACTAAGTGTGGAACCTTACATTTGTCCCGATTGAAATTAATGTTGTTAGTTTTGGCCCAGTTCTCCAATCTGTTAAGGTCATTTTGAATCCTGATTCTGTCTTCTGTGGCATTAGCTACCCCTCCCAGTTTGGTGTCATCTGCAAATTTGATGAGAAATTCCTTCAACTAAGTCAATCACAATGATGGCCAATAACAGCAGCAAACAGCTCCACTGGTTTTCTCAGAAGAGTTATTGGTTAAACATTTGTATTGCATGCAGGCTTTTCATGGCTTCACAAAAAAACCCATACAATGTATGAAGCATGCAGCCTGCAATCCTCAGATTATATATTCCCCAAGAGAGTCCCAAAGGCTTCACTTGGTTTACTAAAAAGTAAATAATTGACTCATCTCTCTTCCCCTGGCCCCAATATACAATTCATGGAAAATGTAAATGAACAAACAGGATAACAAGGATATACCTTTTTTAAAAAACGACCACCTCCATAGCTCCATCAAATACTGTGCTTATTAATTAAAATTTGGTGGTGTAAGAACCCAAACAGGGCACAAGACTAAAGCAGATTTGTATCGTTCCAGCAGCATGCTGCTGTTACACAGAATAATGTAAAGTTTTTTGCCACTTCATTCTCTGTTTTCCTTTTCTGTGGAATGGTTTTTCAAGCCTTGAGATACAGATGCAAAGGTCTGATTTTATCTCTAGCAGAGTTGACAGAAGCTTCCCTTTTAGAAGGAGGGGGAAAAAACTCTATAAAGTAAAATAAGTAAAATATCAGCATTCTATAAAACCAGATGCCATCTATGCTACAAGTACTCAGAAATCACAGGGCTACTGACAAAAGGCAAGGGTACTTTTTATTAAGAGGATCACATGAAACGTGAAGCTTGGCAAATCTATATCTGCACATAGAATTGCCTATCACGATTTCTGCTGCTGCCAGGGTGTAGTTTATCTGCTTAGGTTGAACACCATGTTACATGAGATGCAAGTGTCACAACAGACTGGAAATAAGGTTTCATCTAGCTTTGTCCATCTAGATCAGTATTGTGTACACTGACTGGCAGTAGTTTTCCAGGATTTCAGGCAGGTGCTTGACCCTTTTCAGCCCCCGCGATACCAGGGGAATCCTCGGACACGTCATCCCCTCGGCCAGCCAATCGACTGGCCCGAGAGGCATGGCCCGCCCTATTTAGGGCTGGCGCGGCCGAGTGTCTCCCTCTTTCCTGCACCTCAGCTGATCAGGTTTTCCCTCCCCTCCCACCCGTTAGGCTAGGCTGTCTGACGTTGCTATGGACTTCGGTTGGTCTCTGTCGAGGGGCCTGGTAGGAATTTTTCCAATTGGCAGATTGGCACCAGCCACTTGGTTTTCGCCTACCCCGTAGCAAACCGTCACAACTCCCAGTATGGGTGGTTAGGCATTGGTAGGGGTATTGTTATGCAGATGAAGGGGAGAGGAAGTGCCATCACCTTCTCCCAAAACAAAGGGTAGTCCGGTAAAGGATTCCGGGGGACGTGGCCTTGACCTAAGCCTATGGAGGTGTGGGCCCATGGCATGCCCCCGAGCGGTGACCCCGGGGGAGCTCCTAGTTGATGTGCATCAGCAGGACTCCCCCTACTGGTGGTTAACCCTTACCGGTCTTCAAGCAAGCGGGCTGAAGCCGGTTAGTTGATAGGACCAATGCCTAAGCCAATACCGCTCAATTCCTGTAATCAATAAAGTTGTGGCCTAATTTGACCCATTAACTTGAATTCTTGTGTCTCCTGTCTTTATTTCTGTGGGGGAGGCGGGAACGCGCCACGCAAATACTTATAGAGGTTTGGTACTTTGAAATATCAGTGGCAATTCCAGCTGTGAGCACTGGACAACAAGGAACCTGAGCACGTGAGTACCGCAAGTGATTATAGCGAACTGAAAGAGTCAGAAAAGAGACGCTAACAAATTGCTGCAATGCACTGTTGTCCTTTGCTGGTATATTTTCCCCAACAGTAATTAATATTCTAAAAGCAAAAGCTAAGAGCCTTGCTGGATTTAGCTAATGAGGAAGCTGTCAATTTCAATTTCTCATTTTCCAGAGGACATGGAAAAGTCTGAGTGACCCTAAATTGGCCAGGTCTGTTCCCACAGGGTTGGTCACCTCAACCCAGGTGACCTCCTCACCCCCTACCCTTGAGATATTCTGATCTGAGTCTCCTTCAGGTAAGGGTGGTGGAGGAAATTTGCTCCCACTAATGGCCTGACCACCATTTTCCAATGTCTGCATCATTTTCCCATATACTACAAATAGGCAGGAAAAATTATATGCCCTTTTGTGCACATATTCTTTTACTACTATATAGACCGCTGTGTATATTTGTGTATATTGCTACCCAATATGCCCAATACGTGCCATTTCTTTTACTACTGTATACACTGTTGTGCACACATGCCTCTAATATACACATTCTTCTGCACATACTTTGCACCACAAAATTAAGAGAAGTGCTAATTTCAAAGGCTAGCCACATTTTGGTTTGCATATTAATTCAAGAAGCGCAGATGTGGTGGGTTTGATGAGAGTGGCTGGGGCAACCCAGTCAGATGAGCAGGGTACAAGTATATTATTATTATTATTATTATTATTATTATTATTATTATTATTATTATGCAATGCAAAGCACATTTCTTTGGCAACCCTAGCTGGATTAAACCAAAGGGCATTCTAGATCATTATCCTGCTTTCCGCAGTGAACCAGGTGCCTTCAGGAAACCCACAAGCAGGACCAGAGGGCAACAGCTCTCTCCCACAGCAACTGATTCTATGTAGCCATTATCACTAGTATCCACTGATACACAGAGCTGCCACCAGACCCTCTTCTCAGTCAGGGATTCGCCTTCTCAATCTGATAGCTTTCCAAGATTCCAAGCATTCTGAAACATTCACTACCGAGCAATTGTCTTGACCAAAGGTACAGCTTACAAAACCAATCAGAGCAGCAGAGACTCAAGCTTTTTGCCCATTTTCAAGTGCTGTTATAGAAGGCCATGCTTTAAAGCATGGGTAGGCAAACTAAGGCCTGGAAGCTGAATCCGGCCCAATCGCCTTCTAAATCCAGCCCACGGACAATCCAGAAATCAGCGTGTTTTTACATGAGTAGAATGTGTCCTTTTATTTAAAATGCATCTCTGGGTTATTTGTGGGGCATAGGCATTCATTTTTCCCCCTTCAAAATATAGTCCGGCCCTCCACAAGGTCTGAGGGACAGTGGACCGGCCCCCTGCTGAAAAAGTTTGCTGACCCCTGGTCTAAAGTGTATACCAGGAGGGTAGGAGGGTGACCAAGAAGATCAATGGTCTGGAAATGAAGCCTAATGAGGAATGGTTGAGGGAATTGGATATGTTTAGCCTGGTAAAGAGAAGAAAGACTGAGAGGAGATATGATAACCATCTTCAAATATCTAAATGACCGCCACATAGAGGCTGGAGGAAGCTTGTTTTCTTCTGCTCTGGAGGCTAGGACCAATGGCTTCAAGTTACAAGGAAGGAGATTCCGACTAAAAATCGGGAAGTACTTTCTGACAGTAAGAGCTGGCTGACAGTGGAACAAATTCCCATGAGAGGTAGTGGACAGTCTTTCCTTGGAGGGCTTTAAGCAGAGTTGGAATGCCCATCTGTCATGAATGCTTTAGTTGAGATCCCTGCATTGCAGGGAGTTGGACTTGATGGCCGTTGGGGTCTCTTCCAACTCTACAATTCTATGATCATATGATTTGTAGGTGGCAAAATAGAAGGAGCATTTCGGCTTTAAAAACAAAACACACTGAAGTTGGGGGAAAAACAATGTTTTCCATGGAAAACAAACAATCTGATTACATAAATGTGCACAGCTGTGGCAACATAAGGCGTAGCTTGCACCAACAAGCTTCAGTAGCATCTCTGTAGGACAAGTGGAACAAATCCATCCTATTATGCTGCCTGTAAATCGCAACCCCATTATAATTGCTTTCTATTTCTATAATGTAGCAAAGACACACAGGTGCTGACACAGGCTGCTAGGACTGCACATGAGTCAATTCCACACACCCCTCCAAGCAATTCTAAGCCCTGTAACAGCTTTTAACATGTCTGCCATTCTATATTTGGTGAAGGATGTTTGCTACACCAGCAATTATCACTGGCTGGCTGTGTGAGGCACCAGCTGAGGAACCCCCAAGGAACAAAAGTGGTCAGAGGGAGAAGCCTGGGAGGAGGAAGTGTTGGAAGCTGAATAGGCAACAGGGTTTAGTGAGCAGGGAGATTCTGTGGCAGAGAGGAGTCCAGAATCAGAATCCGAGGTGGAAGCAGGAGAGGAAGGAGGCCAAAAAGGCAGATAAGCTGGTGAGGAAGCCAGGGTGTCTCCCCCCTCCTGCTGCAACAGGTATGCTAGCATAGTCTCAGATTGCTTGGGTAGGACCCAGGGGAAGGAAAAGATTTAGGCAGCCTCCACAACTGCCTCATAGGGGCAAGACCTATTGAGAAAAGTTGTTGTGTTCATTAGGCCTGGCGCTCCTGAGCTGAACATGTTTCTTCCAATAAAGAGTTAACTTCACTTACTGCATGTGATTTATTCCTGACACTGTGTCATGCGTGGAGAGTCTGCCTCTCCCTTCGGTAGCTTCACAGATAAGAATTAACAAGTAGTTTATATTTTATAGTCCTTTTTATCCAGGTCCCAGGTTGCAAGCAAAAATCCACATCCCTCCACAAGGAGGGCAGTTGGCTACTCTAATTCTTCCCCCTTCCATCTTCCGCAACATACTAGACACCAATAGGAAGTCCCTCCTCCTCTCTGCATCCTTTGTTCTCTAATACGATCAGACCTCCTAGTTTGTGGGGAGGGAGGGTTCCCCATACTCTCTAATGACATCTTTGCTATCTGTCCCCTCCCTTCTGTTTTCCTTGCCATTATCTCGTAGCTAGGTAACTCCTGTCTAATCTGCTGTGTGTCTGTGTCTCTCCCAGCTTATGAGATAACTGTAGACAAGGGGGGCAGGTGAATCTTCCCCCTCCAGCTCCTCTTCTGAGAGAAGCTGATCTGCCTGAGAATGCATCCCCCACTCTTCTACTGCAGACCATTCCTTGACACACTGGCCCAGCAGTTGCAATAAGGTGGCAATATGCTGGATCAGCTCATGACAGATTCTTCTTTTCCTTGTAGCCAAATCAAAATTCCACCTGATGGTGTGCCCATTCCCTTGACACATGAAGCAATCTATACTGGTAGCCTGGATGGCACAATGTGCCCAGGGGATATAGCATCATTGAACATCAGGAGAGATAGGAGGGTGGCTGGGCTGGACTAGGTTTTCCCTTCTTCCGTACATGTCAACTTCAGCCACCTCAAATTATTGACTTCCTATTCTCCACCTATATAACATCCTGCCATGCCCACTTTATACAGAGAAGCTAAAGTCAGATTTCCATTCTCCTACGTGATGTTTTATGAAAAGTTCATCATGGAGTGCACCCTTATGGTCAAAGCACTTGAGTTCCAGTAGCTAAGAATCAGCTACAAGACAAAGATTGTCCTTTAATTTGCTCGGGAGGATAATTGTGTACCGCCCGATGAAATAGCATTTGGAAATATCCTTTTCATAGTATGACCTTTGAGCAGTAATTATGCAGATCTCTGTGGAAGATCCATCACTGGCTATCTAGGAAGAATCGCGGCACCACTATGGTTATCAAGTATATCTGTAAATATAATTCATCTGGTTTCTACTGAGAATGAGATGCTTGAAGAATTTATTAAGAAATTAATTGCCATGCATGCTAGATGGTTTCGCTACAACAGGGAAATCTAAGAACCTCAAATAAAGTTGTGTGATTGCAAAACAAGAAATGATTGGCATGACATTTTTAGCAACAGTACTAATTTTAGCAGTCTCGTATTAATCTAAAATTCATTTTGATTCCTCCAGATAATACATTTTAAATCACACTTGCCAACAGTAACTGCCAGCACTGAAATTAGTTCTTTTAGCAAACACTGACATTTTCCTCAGTATATTAAAAAGTGAAACGGGACTAGGTTGTCTGATGAACTATTTAGCTTGATGAAGCAAAAGCTCTTGCAATATGCTCAAGGATGCCTGATGTGAGCAGAAATTTGAGAAATGCTCGTCTCTAGAGAATAGCCTTAAAATATATTTGCCAAATGGCAAGACATTCCTGGCTCAACCTTGCAGGTTTTACGTTTTCCTTTGGATGAAAGTGCCCTGAATTTTCAAAGTGTATTTGCAATATTCACAAACATCCAAGTAAAGGACAGCAAAAACAAAGACACACACCTACTTAGCAATGTGGGTAAATCCAAGATTCTCACTTCTCCACGCGTCCATATCAGTTTCTGGTCACCATTTTGAAGTCCTCATGAACATTTATAAGCATTTTGGTGTGAATTCTCCTAATATGTAAACGTTTGTATGAAATTGTATTGCCTAATACACACATTTTTGCAAAGAGTTTTATTCTAATAGATATCATATGCAATTTTCATGACTATGTATAATGCACACTTCAATGTAGAATATCCACTTTTCTCCATATTTCTTGGTTTAAAAAGTGCATTCAAAATTATGAAAAGTGTGGATTTTGAAGGATGGCTGTGTTTTGGTTCTCTTATCATTTCCAAAAGTATGAAATAAAAGTCACCAGCATCTTATTGTGAATTTGTCCAAATATATGCATTATTGCATTCAAATTTGCCTAATAAACAACATTTGTGCAAAGCAATGTCCCCCTTTTTAATGCTGCTTTCACTAATATATTTCTTTTTATGTTCCTCAGTATATATATTGGAACATAATACATGGCTGCATTGCCAAATATGAAGAAGTCTAGATTTCAATGGATGGCAGCGTTTCAGTTCTCATATATTCTGGGGAAGTGTGAATTAGTGCAAATGGAACTCAATTTCTACCCCATCCCTACTCCAGTCAGCAAATCCACTAACCTTGCAACAGACTTCCAAAGGCAGCCCCTGCAACCCCAGAGTACTTCACTTCAGAACAACACAGCTCTCTATGTTTTTCTGTCTCCAGGTGCAAACTGAAAACTGAACTATACCTGCTTTTTCATGGTCCCTGATCACACAGAGGTTTCTACTCATGTTTTTCAGCGGACGTGAGCAAAAGCCTCTAGCAGACCTTCTCTGCTCAACATGGAAAAAGTTGGTGACAGCGCGGGCATATCCAACCCTGTATACGCAACCCTGTCCGTACCCTTGCTTTTAAACATTACGTGCTCGCACAAACGCCTGAACACAGGTATTTATATGGTCCAGTATATTTGAAGGAGCGTCTTCAGCCCCATCATTCTACCCGGACACTGAGGTCCAGCGCCGAGGGCCTTTTGGCGGTCCCCTCACTGCAAGAAGCCAAGTTACAGGGAACCAGGCAGAGGGCCTTCTCGGTAGTGGCGCCCGCCCTGTGGAACGCCCTATCATCAGATGTCAAAGAGAACAACAACTACCAGACTTTTAGAAGACATCTGAAGGCAGCCCTGTTTAGGGAAGCTTTCAATGTTTGATGCATTACTGTATTTTAATCTTTTGTTGGAAGCCGCCCAGAGTGGCTGGGGAAGCCCAGCCAGATGGGCGAGGTATAAATAAATAATACTAATAATACTACTACTACTACTAATAATAAATAATAATAATACAGTTACTGTAGATGCAGGCATGCATAAATACAGTGAAAAACATACTCGGAAATAAATCACATTGTTTTCAATGTGATTTGCTCCCAGGTGAGTGGGCATAAGATTGTCGGGAAGAATTCAGCATTGCGCTATGACAAATCAGCCCAACTGTTTGCCTGATGGAACAAGCTCCCCTCTCCTCGTCCTGCATGCTGCTCTTGGGGTTTTTCTGACACTCAAACACCAGAGGCAATTGGTGGTGGGGTTTGCAATGGGGGCATGGCAGGAGGGGGAAAGCAGAAAGCACTGCATGGGCATCCACTGATAGGACCAGTTAGTCGAATCCTGCAGTTAAAAATTAGGGTATCTAAATCCTTATTGGCAATAGACTGGGGTCTGGCCGAACCTCCCACCTCCTACTTGGTATTGGTTATTTATTTGACGCACGCTGCTTTATAGTTTACCAATTACAGCCTGTAAAACAGGCACAGGCAAATTCGCCCCTCCAGATGTTTTGGGACTACAACTCCCACAATCCCTAGCTAACAGGACCAGTGGTCAGGGATGATGGGAGTTGTAGTCCCAAAACATCTGGAGGGCTGAGTTTGCCTATGCCTGCTGTAAAACTTTGTTCCAAATGATTATACTGGCTGTGAATAATAAAAAGGGGTGGGGGGAGCCAACTGGAAAACACTGACATAGTATCAAAGATAGAAAAAGAAAAAGAATGAGTACTTTACATAATTCCACCCTGCTTGTTCTCATTCAGAACGGACACCTAGCTGGTATAGGATAGAGACTAAAAGTCTGAGCTGTCAATCGGGGGAAATTCTCACTTTGAGCCTTACGTCTGTCCTGATCTCATTAGGTAGCTTTAGGCAAGCCACTCAGCCTCAGCCTCTGTCCTACCGCATTATTAAAACATTAAAACATTATTGCCGCACAGGGTGGTTGTAAGGATTAAATATACACGAAAGCACTCTGAACACTTGAAAATGCTATACTAACATTAAGCATTATCGCTCTACACATACTTGTGATGCTAAGCAGAGAAAACCAGTATGGAACAATTTTTTTATTTTATTTCGAATACACAGCCACCTCCTTTCTCTAATGCTTTCTTTTCCAAAGCATTTAGCTGATGCTGATTGACAGCTGTCAAAATGCAGGCATGTGAAAACAATCAATTTCATGGTCTCTGAATAATGCAGAAATAAATAAATAAGCCGCAAATGTCTCGCCACCAACCCAGGCCGAATAGTTCATATACTTTCCGTAGTTTTAAATGAGCCGTTTCTAATTTTGCGTAGTTGACCCTTGTTTATCCTGTTGTTTTTACAGTCATGCACTTGTTGAACCAAAGGCTTCTTTTGCTGCTAACCTTCCGGCATTAGTATTTCATTTTTATATGCCCAGAAGTGCACAGGTCAAGCACTAGCCGGTGATGTAGTTTTGTGGAAGTCATTCCCATTTGGGCTCATGCTTTGTGCTGGTCCCACAGTTTCTGCGCTATTATCAGGTTTCGTTATCTGACAGTCTTTTCACATTCCCTTGCTTTTCTTTGTGGTGATGAGATAATTCACAGAAAGCCCTGCGCTCGTTGTCATTAATTTTTATTATTATATTTAAAAAATCATTATTAGCAATTCAGGGTCATAAAGATGAAACCATCTACATTTTCAAGAAGCATTTCTTCTATTGATCTGGGTGTTATTGATTTCGGTGGAAGGGTCCCGAGGGGGAACAAAACAGATGTGTGATAAAGAAGCAGCTCTGACAGTAACTTGCAACACAACTTTCATTCTTTCACTAAAGAAAAGGAGCTCCATTGTAGGTAAGGTCCATTTCAGACGATAATACACAATACACAATAAAAAGAGCAGAGAAAAACATTTCAGGGGAGCATTCGCACTATTTTGGGAGAGTTGGGATTTTATGGAGGGCTCAAGGGACGCGGGTGGCGCTGTGGGTTAAACCACAGAGCTTAGGACTTGCCGATCAGAAGGTCGGCGGTTTGAATCCCCGCGACGGGGTGAGCTCCCGTTGCTCGGTCCCTGCTCCTGCCAACCTAGCAGTTCGAAAGCACGTCAAAGTGTAAGTAGATAAATAGGTAGCGCTCCGGTGGGAAGGTAAACGGCGTTTCCATGCGCTGCTCTGGTTCGCCAGAAGCAGCTTAGTCATGCTGACCACATGACCCGGAAGCTGTACGCCGGCTCCCTCAGCCATTAAAGCGAGATGAGTGCCACAACCCCAGAGTCGGTCACGACTGGACCTAATGGTCAGGGGTCCCTTTACCTTTACAAGTATGGGTTGGCGAATCTGTCGAATTTTGGTGTCTTGCAATTCCTCTCTATTTCCCAGTCTTACGTTCAGTTTTCCGCATTCCTGAATCAGGTAGCAAATTTTGTTTTAAAAGTCCTCCTGAAAATGCACCCATGTTTTAGTGTGCATTTCTTCCGATAGACACTATTTTGCATGCTATTTTCATGAATGCGTACATTGATATACTTACTTTACCCCAGTACACGCATTTTTGTACACATTACTTGGCTGGAGTACTACATTTCAAAATTTGGAGAAGTGCGGATTTTTGAAGGATGGCAGAGTTTCAGTTCTCCTATCATGTTAGAAACTGCAAATCAGGTAGGTTTACCTTTATATGTGAAGTGAATTGAATATAATTAATTAATTTCTACACTGCCCCTTCATCTGAGGATCACAGGACGGTTTGCAATATGAAAACACAAACATACATAAGATAGTAATAAACAAAAACAATAAACACACAAACACAGTTTAAAATTTCTCCCCAATCTATAGACTTAATAATAATAATAATAATAATAATAATAGTAGTAGTAGTAGTAGTTTATTTATACCCCACCCATCTGGCTGGGTTTCCCCAGCCACTCTGGGCTGCTCCCAACAGAATATTAAAAACATGATAAAAAACATTAAACATTAAAACATCAAACATTAAAAACTTCCCTCAACAGGGCTGCCTTCAGATGTCTTCTAAGTCAGATAGTTGTTTATTTCTTTGACATCTGATGGGAAGGTGTTCCACAGGGTGGGTGCCACTACCGAGAAGGCCCGGTGCCTGGTTCCCTGTAACTTTGCTTCTCGCAGTGAGGGAACCACCAGAAGGCCCTTGGAGCTGGACCTCAGTGTCTGGGCTGAACGATGTGGGGTGTTTGAATTGATGGCAATTACAAGAGTTTTGTTTCCTAACCCTTTGATCGTGGCCCATTTGTCTTGTCTGATACTTGGCCGTGGTTATAGCCAATCGCTTTCTTTTGTGGCATAGCCTAGATGGAAATCTGACTCAACTTATCAGTTGGGCTAGGAATGAATTTGTGTTGGCAGGCAGTCCTGGGCTGAAACTATCTCAACTTCAGAATTCCTCACAGAGACAGGTAGTTCAATGGGACAATATATATATATATCTGTCTCCTTTTGCTCTGCTTGTGAAAATTTTAGCGTATCAGTTCCCCAATAATAGCACCCCCCCTGCATAAGAGTTTCTTTTGCTTTCCCTAACCCCATTACACTGTTAACATCATTTTCCCCCTGATACTCATCTGTAGACAGCTCTCCCAGATTTACCCTTCCTTTTTTTAAGAATAATTTTTTATTAACCGAACAATCACATCAAATCAAACCAAATTACATAAATTCCAAATTACACAGCCGAATTTTAAATTTTTGTTGGGGGTACCCATATTTCAAATTCCGAAGGGGATCCAATCAACTTCTTGCTTCTTACTGCTGTTTTAATGTCCACAAATCTAACCTTATGATGTTCACAGTACTATCCAGTCCTTTCTTATTGTTTTTCCACATCTCTTGTTGTTATTTTCATATATTTTTCCTTTCTCTTTGTGACCTCTGATAGTCTCCGCAAGCTGGTTAGAACCTAGGCTCTGTGGTTTAGACCACAGCACCACCCGTTTCCCTGAAATATAATACTTCTGGTTGTGAACGGGATATGTTCTGGAGCGCCATTTGCAATCTGAGCAGAATGCAACCCGTGTCTGCGTGTGCATGGCTCACGATTCACCGCTTCTGCTCATGACATCATTCTGAGCGTCTGCACATGCGCGAGTGACAAAACCCAGAAGTAACCCTTTCTGGTACTTCCGGGTCGCTGTGGGACGCAACCTGAAAAGATTTAACCTGAAGCGTCTTTAACCCAAGGTATGACTGTACCAATACTCATTTTTTAGACAATGCTTTTATGTGGTTTTTTTTATGTGGTTTTCCCCACGGCGGGGTGCACTCCCGTTGCACTGTCCCAGCTCCTGCCCACCTAGCAGTTCGGAAGCACCCCCGGGTGCAAGTAGATAAATAGGGACCGCTTTATAGAGGGAAGGTAAACGGCGTTTCCGTGTGTTGCGCTGGCTCGCCAGATGCAGCTTGTCACGCTGGCCACGTGACCCGGAAGTGTCTCCGGACAGCGCTGGCCCCCGGCCTCTTAAGTGAGATGAGCGCACAACCCTAGAGTCGGACACGACTGGCCCGTACGGGCAGGGGTACCTTTACCTTAATGCTAGATGTAAGCCGCCCCACCCCAACCCTCAGTGAATGATGATTTTACACTAAAAGGGCAGGGTAAAATGCGTTTTGAGAGAAGATAGGCATAAGTACTTGAAATGTTAATTACTGACAGTGTAAGATTTCATATGAGGGATAGTAATGAAAAACGTCAGAGCACAGATGCATGAGAGAACAAAACAATTCAGCTGTTTTGGCATTCTTTTTTGGCAACCCCCACTTCAGCACTCATACACGAACCCGATTAAATGCCGATTGCTGAATACATCTGCACTCATGTGTGCAATTTTCAGATTCGTGCCACACAGCACAGGTGCTCGAGAGACTTTATCATTTAAAAACTTATTCCCCAGGCTATTATGCAACATTACTTTTTACTGTGGGGATTTTTTTTTACAATCTTTTGAAAGGTTGTTGGTTTTGCTTGATAATTGTTGATGTTGTCGTTGCTTGCTGCTATATTATTTGGAATATGAAAGATGGGCAAAGCAGTCTATTTGTATTCTGTGTCCCTTTGTCCATTCTTTCCACTTCTGTGCTATTTTGCAATGAAAAAAACAACCAACAACAACAACAACAACAACAAAAATCTGGACAAAAATACAAATTTGGATATATATTTATATATGTATTTTTAAACATGCATTCTCTCAAAATGCACACCTTCAAAACATTTTTCTGTCACAAGATGCATTTCTAAACCTTTTCCTCCTCTCAAAATACTTGCTTCTAAACCATAATTTGGCCAAAAACTGTATCACAATTTTTAGGAAGAGCAAAAAGTCAGCAGTTGCACATCAATCCAGGAAGTACAGATCAGCTGCGTTCATGCTGAAGATCAAATTTCTCAAGCATATTATTTTTCAGTTATTGCAAAATGAGTTCAAGTTTACTAGGCCCAGCATAACGACTTGAAGCAAAAACCAAGAAACAAGACAGCCCTTACAATCTAATTGCCATCACACAAAAGGAAGAAAGGTACTGGGTAAAAGAGGACAGCAAGCAAACACAGGCACTAATTCTTACCCAGGCTTCATTTTCAGCATATATGCTAACTCAGAAGTAAGGTCTGCATAGGGCTGAACCTGGAAGTTATATAATGTTCCTTATGATGACCTGGGTGAATCAAGACAACTGCACAATCCCAGTATTTCTGCCACTGCACATTCTAACTCCACCCACTCAGGTAAGTATTTTTTCAGGTCAGTGACACCATTGTCATACCCTTCAATATTTCTGTGGTGAAAACAGGGACATCCTATTCCATACCCTCCAACATTTCTCCATTGAAAATAGAGTACGTGCGGCTTGTACCTACAGGACCACCTCTCCTGGTATGTCCCATGGAGGACCTTACGGTCTTCAAATACAAACATATTGGAGATCCTGGGCCACAGGGAGGTTAGGCTGGCCTCAACCAGAGCCAGAGCTTTTTCGGCCATGGCCCCGATCTGGTGGAACAGTCTGTCACAAGAGACTAGGGCCCTGCGGGACTTGACATCTTTCCGCAGGGCCTGCAAGACAGAGCTGCTCCACCAGGCCTTTGGCCAAGGCGCAGTCTGACCCCCCTCCTTCTGTAATCCCCATAGCATTCTAGCCAAATGGTTGCCAATAATTTGATTTTGAATTGATTTTAGAACGAATTGATTTTAGAATGTATTTCAATTAATTGATTGTGATTTTATAACTTTGTTATTTTTACTGTTGTTAGCCGCTCTGAGCCTGGCTTTGGCTGGGGAGGGCAGGATATAAATAAAATTATTTATTATTATTATTATTATTATTATTATTATTATTATTATTATTATTAGAGACATCCCCTCAAACATTTCTCCAATGAAAATAGGGATTTCCTAGGGAAAAGCAGGACATTCCAGGTTCAAATCAGAAACTAGGGTGGCTTCTGTAAATCTGGACCTGGAAAATAGGGGCACTTGGAGCGTCTGCAGTATTGCGAGGCCAACTTTGCTCCAGCATATGTGCCTTTACTGCTTTCCTGAAGTATAAATGTGCCGGCCCATTTGCAGTTAAATGTCTGGGAGTATATACAGGATTTGTTCCACCAACTATAGCGACTTCCGATATGATGAGCCCAGTGCCCCTCTATCAACCTTCATACCTTCTCCATTCGTCAAATCAGGCCTCCTTAAGTCACTATCAATCCACATAATACAAATATTTGCCACAAAAAGCGGGCTCTTTATAGTCATGGCCCCAAGCTTTTCAAACCACCTCTTTCTGAAACTGAGAAACTGTACCACTTTCCTACAGAATGACTGTAAAACGTGGACATATTTGATCAGATTGCATTCATTTGAGAATGTACTGACATAAGCAGAAGTCAGTGTATTAGAAGTTGTGACTCTATGATACCTAGAAAATGCTTTTTTAAAAATCAATTTTGGGTATGGTGCCAAGAACCTTTTGGCTTCTGCCTGAAGACTTGCTCTAAGCCAAAGAAGCCTCAACATGACAAGAAAGCTAAGCAAGAAAAATAAGAGGCAGTGTGATAACATTCACATGCCGCCATCTTAAAGCTAGCAGCAAATTTTAAAGTCCTCATGAAATCAGTGGGTCTCTTTTTTTCTGTAGGTTTGTAACTGTGGTATAGTACCACCGAGACCACAATATAATCTTCAACACAATGGTAAGACAACAGTATACTATTCACAACCATATGCATTTCAAAGCAAAACAGACATATGCTAGAATTCCTTTAATTTCTATTTCAGCTGAACATTTGTACCATTCAAAACCCTGAGCTTGTTTCAACGCTGAACTGGTAGTACAGGCATAGGAAAACTCCAGTCCTCCAGATGTTTGGGACTACAGTTCCTATCATCCCTGACCACTGGTCCTGTTAAGGGATGATGGGAATTGTAGTCCCAAACATCTGGAGGGCCGGAGTTTGCCTATGCCTGTGGTAGTATGTCCTAAAGAGGAGCAATTTTAAAATATTGAATGAAATGATTCTCACTAAAGACTCACTCAACTAGCAGTTCATGAAAACCATATATTTAGACAGAAGCAAGGAATGTAGTTTATCTAATTTGTAGAACATTGTTTCACGAAGGGCAATATTCTACGGGGGGAAAATATGTTCAGACATGATGTCAGTTGTATTTAAACCTAAGCACATAACTCCAATGTCTTCAGGTGTGAGGCTGCTCAGAACAGAGTCATTGGGATCAAACAGCAGGTGCTCTTCTCAGCTTGAAAGGCACATTTACTGTTGTCTTCATAAGAAAGGCTTAGAAATCACACTTCAAATAAATCTTTATTCAACCTATTTTTCAAGAATCCCTATCAGGGTTCGTTCTGATTTTATTGTGATCAACAAGGAAAAAACCCAACCCCACTATTATTGTTGGTTTGAATCTGAGTGATGGCTCATCAAGCAGCCTTCCATTGAATAAGGTGGTGTACTGTAACATTTAAATTATGCCAGCTTTCAAATAGCTGGGTATCCAGTAGCTCAGTTTCACTCAAACAAAATGAAGTGATTGACAGAATAATTAGCTGTCATTATTACTCAAGACAGCTCTGAGCGTATCATGTAATCTTCCATGGCTGCTATCCTCTCATTAAAAGTTTAAATTTCATTATGTAGCCAAACTCTTCAGTCCTTTTCAGAAGTTATCGCTCAGGCATACGAAACATGTGAGTTGAGAGAGGACACCAGAGGACAGGCCTAATCAACATACATAACTTCGTGGTGGTAAATAGTCAATGAGGTCCAACCAGGCCTGGTGTCAGTGGTTGGCCAAGTTGGGTACTGGTCGTGATCACATGGCGGCGAAGGGACATCCTTAGCTGACTCAGCCGCTCCCCCCGGAAAGCTCCATTTTGCAGCTTTCTGCCTGCCTGTCTGCCTGCCTGCACATTCAGTGGGCAAAAAGGAGAGCTCCACTCAGGCAGAGAGACACTGATATCATGTTATCACTAGTGAAGTGATGCAGGCAGAAGCCAGCAGGCCTGAGCAGAGGGGCACCTCCATCCAATCTAACCACACATACCCCAGTCTGGCACAAAATGGATTTGGATAGCTCTGTTAATCTAAAGGAAAAAGTAGCCTCTCTCATACACAGAGATGTGTATGATTCTGACAATGGTATTTGCTGGAGTGTTTAAATGGTTTCTTTATAAACTTAAATTGCTAGCTGATTAATCAGGGGTACCTTTTTAGTGGATCAAAACATTTTTACATTTGGTTAATTTCATAACAGTGCCTGAATGTTCAGTAAAATACAACCACATTCTAATAAAAGAATAGTATCACCTGCGAACCTGATTAAATGGGCTTTTAAACAGACATTCCCTACATACTATTTATTTTATTTTCAAAGCTTCTAATCCCTATTTTCTAAGGAGCTATTACAACGGCGAAACAATATTTCAAATAAAAACAACCCCCAAGTTAAACCCAATCATAAAAAGCAAAGTCCGGTCATAATTCCAATGAAGAGAGACAGAGAAATAACCTGATTGCCATTTTTGAACAGTCACATCTTCATCAGCCACCTGAAACCATATAGGGATGAATTCTGATTCAGCTTCCTGGCCAGAACATTCCATAGGGTGGCTACCATCACAGAGTAAAGCCTAACTCTGGTTCCTTTCAGTCAATTCCTCATGTAGTCAACTTATCTGGAGATGGCTTCAGCTGATGATCAGAGCATGCAGGGAGGAACACATTGGAAAAGGCTTTACAAATTAACACCAGCAACTTTAAATGAGCCCAGAAACAAACTGGCACTGTATTATACAAATGTTTGCTTTGCTTATTTAATCAAAAACACACATTTTCTACTGTGATCCTACTTTCCTCCCAGTTAGCTGTAGTCTATTCAAGCTACTATGATGAAAATGTCGTGAAATTAGATTTTGACATTGTTAGGCAGCCTACCCTTCGATATGTTTTGGTTTTTTAATACAATTTGATTTCAATTAGCACTGTGCCAAATCCAATCCTCCAGTTTTGGGAGCTCTCCTTCCCCTGTCTACACAGACACATTTTTCGGCCTCTGTTGAGAGAGGGGAAATAATTTCCAAGGAGTTTTATGGAATGTGGAGACACTAGCATCACAAGGTGGCTGAGGCTCTTTCTTTAACAAGAAGAATACCGACTGAATCAAAATTCTCCCCCGTCCCTGGGATCAAAGGGACATCAGGGTAGAACAAGTCTACAGTACGTTTCTTGGCTATATTGAAGCTAACATTGCCTAAAGGGATTGTTGTTATTTTTAAAAGACACACAGTATCTATAAAAGAAACACAGTGCAATTCTGTGTATTTTTACTCAGAAGTAAGCCCTATTGAGCTCAAGGTGTCCTATTCCCTGATAAATTTGAACAGCCAGGGTGACTAACTTTCCTGCCTTATATTTTATTGTGATAAAGCTCCCATCATCCTTGCACACTAGTCATACTGGTAAGGGGGTGATGGGATCTGAGAGTCTTTAGAGGGCCACAATTTGGCTACCCTCATTGTATAGGATTCCAGCCACATTTACCAATAAAATAAAATCAGTTTTATCTTTTGAGATGCAGCCCTGCTCGGTGGAATAAAGTAACACTTGCCTTTATGTGTATTTTTTAATGTATTTTTTTAGAAATTTGTTTTTGTAGGATGTGTTGGTTACCTGGTCTCCATTTAAGTGCAAAGCATATGGAAACATGTCCAGAACGTTATGTTAAATAGAGCAAATCTTGGTAGCGTACATTAGCATTCTGCTTCCTGGAGTGGCTGAAGATTGAATCTGAGCGACGCATCTGTAGGCTTTAAAATTCATAATAGAGTCTGGCAGATAAAGCTAAACTGATTATGCTTCCCTCATTCTCCTTTTTCCTGGATTTGTTTCAGATTTCTATGGGTAATCATGGTTTATCTTTTTTCCCTTTAATTATTCTTTTTCAAATGGCAACTGTGTGAATGGAATAATGAGCAACCATTGGGGGAAGCTCTCTCAAAATGACATTATTATTATTATTGTACTGAATCAAACAGCAGTCTCCCCTATTGCAGGGGTGACTGAGGAATCCACATTTTAAGACTGGGAGGAACAGTAGACCTGTATTTTTGAGGAATGAGAAAACCACCATAAAATATCATTTTAGAGCACATGGCTGGGTAGAAAGGGGGGAAAGCTATTAAGAAAAATGCTGAAATCCTTGTTTCAGCAATTTTTAGGCACTCACCATATGGGTGTTCCCATGTTATATTCAATGTGCAGAGTCTGTATACCTGTGTACACAATAGTTGAGTTGTAACTTATACATTTAACCACATATAACATTCAATGAGTGTTCTATTTCACACAAACATTTGTCCATACGTAGAGACAGCTCAAGTTCAGTGGGGTGTGTGAACAAGTATCATAATAGGATTACAAAAGAGTTGGCTTGTTATGTTGTTTCTTGTTTGGCTTTGGTACAAGAAGTGTTTCCTTAATCTAATCAGGTTTAAATTGCCATCTGATTGGCTATGCAGGATTGTGTCTTCAGCATATACTGTAGTTTTCCATCTATAGGACACCCCCATGTATAGGACTCAGGTTTAAGAAAATGGGGGGAGATGACACAGAGGTTTTTTTTTGGAGGGGATTACCCACAGTTTTTCAGCTTTTTTGGGGGGGGGTGGAATTGCCGAAAATCACTCAACCACCACTGAAGATTGCGCGCCAACAAAAACCGGCAGCCGCCAATCAACCGCACTATTGCCACAGAGGCAGCCCATTGCAAACAGCCCTTTGCACAGCCACCGATCACCTGCCCTGCCACCACAGAAAATCTCCTGCTCGCAATTGCCCAACCCCCCTCTGCACTACCCATGTATAAGACATGGGGAAATTATTAAGCCATTTTTTAAAGAAAAAACCCTAGTCTTATACATGGAAAAATATGTTACATTCTGTGATCCCTTATTACCTGGGATTACTGGAAGTGAAATGAAACAGGACGGCACAAAAACTGAAGCAGAGTTGGGAAACAGTGGCTGTGAAGTGTTGTAAGCTGCTGGGGGGGGGGGGGTAATGTAAAATTTAAAAGGTTTCAAGTCATAAAGCAAATCAGCAGAATATTCAGGTCAGCCATTTCAGAATGTGTCATTCTGGACTCACAGCTATCCATGGAGGCACAGGTCAATTCTGTGTCCAGGGCAGCTGTTTATCAGCTCCATCTGGTATACAGGCTGAGACTCTACCTGCCCGCGGACTGTCTCACCAGAGTGGTCCATGCTCTGGTTATCTCCCGCTTTGACTACTGCAATGCACTCTATGTGGGGCTACCTTTGAAAGTGACCCGGAAACTACAACTAATCCAGAATGCGGCAGCTAGACTGGTAACTGGGAGCGGCCGCCGAGACCAAATAACACCGGTCTTGAAAGACCTATACTGGCTCCTAGTACGTTTCTGAGCACAATTCAAAGTGTTGGTGCTGACCTTTAAAGCCCTAAACGGCCTTGGTCCAGTATACCTGAAGGAGCGTCTCCACCCCCATCGTTCTACCCAGACACTGAGGTCCAGTGCCGAGAGCCTTCTGGCGGTTCCCTCCCTGCGAGAAGCCAAGTTACAGGGAACCAGGCAGAGGGCCTTTTTGGTAGTGGCACCCGCCCTGTGGAACGCCCTCCCACCAGATGTCAAAGAGAAAAACAACTACCAGACTTTTAGAAGACACCTGAAGGCAGCCCTGTTTAGGGAAGCTTTTAATGTTTAATAGGTTATTGTATTTTAATATTCTGTTGTAAGCCGCCAAGAGTGGCTGGGGAAACCCAGCCAGATGGGCAGGGTATAAATAATAAATTATGGTGATGATGATGATTATTGATACTGATACTTGACCTATAAAGCCTTAAACATCTCTGGACCACATTCGCTCTATAAGATGCACACACATTTCCCCTTACTTTTTAGGAGGAAAAAAGTGCATCTTATGGAGCGAAAAATACGGTATGTAAAATACAAAATGTAGATACATTTTGGTACATACTAGGAACTCCTCATCTAGAGGTAAGTAATCAATAGCATAGCCACCAATATCAAATCATCATATTGAAATGATCTGATGAGCTCTGGCAGCCCAGATATTTTGAAATGGAAAAGTGAGTGAATGCAGGATGTGGCAAAGACAATAGTTGCTTAGGCAAACATTGACTCATGTTTTATGTATTTGGAGGAACCAGTCAGAAGGCTATTTCATGCTGCCAGACTCTTGAGTCAGCAGTTTTGCTGAATTTCCAGTTCTTGTAGATTTTGAGTATGGTTACCACCTGCAGCCTAAATGATGGTAGGTTTTTTACAGCTGACCTTGAACTCTTATATACAGCTATATATACCTGTGTTGTTTTTTTTAAATGCACATATACCACATCAGGTTTGAATGCATACACACACCACTTTCAAAATGAATAGAACAGAGTGCTATCACTTTCCTGGTTACTACAGGCCCTTTCTATTTCCAACAATAACATTTAGAAAAATTCAGTCTCTCTACCACTTGAGAGAGGAAGCTGAGGCATCAAGAAAGGATCATCTCCATTTCAGGAGCTGAAACAAAACGTATTGATTAGATTAGACTTCAACATAATTATAAAAGTAGAGAAGAAATTATCATAGATTTTTTAATGTGAAAATTCACTGGTGCATGTAACCCTGATCCTCTAGTGCCAATGGAGATTACAATCATATAATATAATTTTCCAATTAAGAAGGCGATATGAAGGTTCAGGGAGAATATCCTTATTAACCAAACGAAAAAGACTCAGGTGTATCACCCTCACTGCATGCCAAATGAAACTTGGTAATTAATCCTTCTCCATGGCTAGGCATGTAAATGGTGGTCACTCTGCTTATCACATGGGACTCAAACCTGTGCTTTTCATGAGTCACATAGAAATGTTTAATCGCAAATTTAGTACAATGGATTTAGCCAGAAGCTTCTATTTTTTGTCGATTTACATATTGGATATCTGTATGTTTTTCTTTTCAGTTACATTATTATTTTTCATTTCTCTTTTTTTTGTTCTTTTCTCTGTTTTTTGTTCAGTTTTCTATTTATACATTCTTTTTAAAAAATTCTATAATTTAGTGAGTGTTTGTTCATTGGTATTATATGTATTTTAAGATCTTGTTTGTTGAATAGAGCTTTCAATAAAAAATATGTATTTTGCATTCAAAATACATGACAGGATTTCAGAAAGGTGGGTCTTTGAAACCAAGAAGAATGAATCATTTTCATTTCTGAATATGGAAGTTTAGATGTTTACAATGCATTTAAAAATGTTTATCAGTGGGGCTATGCATGCCCTTCCCTCCAAATCCAGCACTTCAGATGAACCCTGGTCCAATTTGGAGCCACCCCAACCTGGACCCAGGTCCTGAACCAAAGGGGTGGGTGGTTGTGGTTGCAGAGTTTTGTTAGGGTTCAGAACATCATTTAAATGGGGGGGGAGAGATAACCCCATCTACATGTGTCTCTTTCCTCACCTCATGGCCTAACTCCCATCTTTTGACAGCCCTGAATCACTTGAGGTGGACCTGATCTGTGTTTGGGTGATCAAAGGATGCCTGACTCACTCTAGCCGAATCATGAGTCAACTTAAAGCAACCCAATTTGTTTTAGGATCCAAGATTCTGACAGAACCAGTGCACAGCCCTGATTGTCAGTCTACTGCAGTATGAAGAAGAAGAAGAGGAGGAGGAGGAGTTTGGATTTGATATCCCGCTTTATCACTACCCGAAGGAGTCTCAAAGCGGCTAACATTCTCCTTTCCCTTCCTCCCCCACAACAAACACTCTGTGGGGTGAGTGGGGCTGAGAGACTTCAGAGAAGTGTGACTAGCCCAAGGCCACCCAGCAGCTGCATGTGGAGGAGCGGAGACGCGAACCTGGTTCACCAGATTACGAGTCCACCGCTATTAACCACTAAACCACACTGGCTCTCATGCATGTTTAGACTGCTTAATTATCTACTTTTTAGGAATTTTTTTGAATGCTGTTGTGTCTTACTGTTTTCATGTAACTGCTTAAGGTGTTTTTGTTATATTAAGCAGGGGGTGTGTTGATTCCTTTAAAGAGAGAAAAGCCAAAGGGTAAGCTATTCAAAGGTAAAAAAAACTGCAGTCTTGACCTGCTCAATAGCATTTCCATCTAACTCAGTGGTTCTCAACCTGTGGGTCCCCAGATGTTGTTGGACTACAACTCTCATCATCCCTGACCTCTGGCCTTGCTAGCTAGGGGTGATGGGAGTTGTAGTTCAACAACATCTGGGGACCCACAAGTTGAGAAAGGCTGATCTAACTTCTTAAGTTTCAGGATTGAAAGAAGAGTTCATAACTAATCAGACTCGTTTTGCACGCAGGAGGACAATGTTTAATCCCATAGGGGCAGACCTTGTTAATATGCCATCCTATGTGAGGGCAAAACTTGACCCCTGCCTGAAGCTGCCATCCCAAAGCTGGGTAAGCAAAGTGTCAGGTTTTGGGAAGGAGGTGCAAGCCTTTGGTAGGGTCATATAGACCTCCCATCTCCTTTTCAAAGCAGAGCAAGCACAGCCTATGCTTTGGGAAGGAGGTGGGAAAGTGCCCCTATGGTTCAGCACCCATGTGGGGGAACTGGTCGTGCTGTCCTAAATCGGCTTTTGCCAAACATCTCCACAGGGGCTTGGAGAAACCCTTGTATGAAGTCATGGAGAGCCCTTGCCAGTCAACGTAGACAATAATGGCCTAGGTGACCAAATGGTCTGACTCTGTAAGCAGCAGCTTCCTATGAAGTTTATCCTCTGTGAATCCTGGCAGAAAATAATATCTGGTCTAGCATGGAGGTTAAGTGGCATTTTTATGGATTTGCTCTAGTATGGACACAGCCTAACTCATCCAACACTCCTTGTCAACCTGTGCTTTTCTATTAATTCCACTCATCATCCACATTTTCTCCAAGGACCTTGCCCAACATAAATGGAATCACCTCATTTCTCTCTCACACAACAATCCTATGAGGTTGGTAGGACCTTTCTGAAGGCTCCCAGTGAGCTTCATAGCTGGATTGGATATAGCTAATGTCCAACACTCTGCCCATATCAAACACACCACACTCTCCTAGGAGATGATAGTGAACAGTGCATGTCATTGCTTTGATGTGGCAGAAATGTTGCCCTGATTCTCGATGAAGAGTGTGTGTGTGTGTGTGTGTGTGTGTGTGTGTGCATTTTAGATTTTCTTCACTTGGTTTCACAACTCACACAGTTATAATTGACTGTGAGGCCCAACGTGCTTGGGCACAAATTTGAAAAGCAGTTGACTCTTTGTAAATGCCAAAATCCCTAGAGCACATAAATAATAATTAAATAACCGTTCCCTAACAAAACAGGCAATGCCTGCTAATTATAAATTTATCCTGCCTGTAATTGTTGCCTTAGAGAATTGTGTCTACCTGAATCCTTTTAACGTTTCAGCAGCTGCTGATTTCTCTTCAAAGGAGGAAAGTAGACAATTTGTCACTGTTGGTGACCTGCCTGAAGAATGACTTTCATTGTTTTCTTGAGTTAGCCAGTAACTTTCCGTTTACATAAATGAACTGCGGATGAAGGCTCTTTGTACTAACAGTCACTGTCCTTTAAAGAACCTTCTGTAGTCTTTCTTCTGCCACATCTGCATGTCCTTTTCTTTTTTTACTTTATAATGAATATATTTTAATGAACTGAACACAGGTAAGTGAGAGTCCCATGGACTGCAAGAATATCAAACCTATCCATTCTGAAGGAAATCATCCCTGAGTGCTCACTGGAAGGACAGATCCTGAAGCTGAGGCTCCAATACTTTGGCCACCTCATGAGAAGAGAAGACTCCCTGGAAAAGACCCTGATGTTGGGAAAGATTGAGGGCACAAGGAGAAGGGGACGAGATGGTTGGACAGTGTTCTCGAAGCTACAAACATGAGTTTGACCAAACTGCGGGAGGCAGTGGAAGACAGGAGTGCCTGGCATGCTCTGGTCCATGGGGTCACGAAGAGTCAGACACAACTAAACAACAACAACAAAGGGAGCAGGATGATACAACATGCATTCACCCTTTATGGCCAACCCAATTGCTTGAGTATGCCCTGTCAATCCAACTTGGCAGCATTAAAGTAGTTAAATATACAGTAGGAGAAATATGCTGTCAAGATCCCATTCTGCCTGATGCAGGGACTGGGAGCTGACTCTTTGTTCAGAAGCTCACATAATTCCATGCCAGCCACATGAGTTTCTGCAAAGGTTACTGCTTAGTTCATCCTTTGCACATAATTATTATATCCACTGAAATACTTATTATGATGCAGTTTGTACCACATATTGAAATTACAGTGGTACCTTGGTTCTCAAACGCCTTGGCACTCAGTTTGCGAACTTTTTTCAGAAGCCAAATATACTCTGTTGTGTTACACTTCTGATTTGAGTGCCTCACTTCCGTTTTGAGTGTTACGCTGAGGTCTGTCTGTTGTTGCTATTTATTTTGCCTTTTTGTTTTTTCGGCTCTTTTTTTGTTTTGTTTTTGTGACTGTGTGGAATCCAGTTCAGCTACTGATTGATTGTGTGACTGCAGTACATTGATTATTACTTTCATTTTATGAATCAATGGTCTCGCTAGATAGTAAAATTCACATTAAATTGCTGTTTTAGGGGTTGTTTTTAAAAGTCTGGAATGGATTAATTCCTTTTGCATTACTTTCTATGGGAAAGTGTGCCTTGGTTTTGGAACGCTTTGGTTTTGGAACGGACTTCCGGAAAGGATTCTGTTTGAGAACCAAGGTGCCACTGTATACTGTACTGAACGTGACACCCAGCAAATTAGTGAAAATGTACAAAAAAGGTCTAATTTATGCTGGAAGTGTCATGAGGTAGAGGGGACCCCGATTCATATGTGGTGGTTGTGTAAATATGCTAGAGAGTATTGGGAAATGATTCACACAGAATTAAAAGAGATTCTGAAACTCATATTTCCCAAAAGATGAGAGGCCTTTCGATTAGGGATGATAGGTGATGACCTTCCCCCCCCAAAAAGGCACTCAATATCTTTCTGTACGTGACTGCTGCAGCTAGAATAGTATATGCAAAAAAAAAAATTGAAAGAAAAAGAGATATCCACAAAGGAAATTTGGCAGAACGATTTGATAGAATACATAGAATTAATAACCATGACTGCAAAACTAAGGAATAAGGATGAGTTGAAGAGAAGAGAAGAATGGAGGTGTTTTGGAGATTATCTTAGAGGGTACAATATACAATTTAACCTTCAAGTAGGAGTTAACATATGAGCAGCGGATAATATCAAAAAAGGAAGACTTGAGGCGATAATGGGTGAAATATCAGGATATGCAGCATATCAAGATTTCCCTAGAACCACAGAGAGATGGATTGGGAAGTCTTAGGAAAAGAGAGAAGTGGTGGATACTGTACAATGTGTGTATAAAAGCTGTAAAACTGCATAAATAAAAGTTTTAAAAATAAAATTATATTGTACTGGGCAGAACCACTATGCTAGCTTCCCAGCAGGCAGCTTGACATAGGAGCCAACTCCTAGGGGCTGATGTCCCTTTGGCCTCCCCAATAAAATATTTGAAAGGGCCACCCCCCCCAAAGTTAATGGGCACTGCCATTCAAATTGTGTACCTGCACCACTCTTGTGATGGATTATGTAGAGCGGGGCTTACCTGGACCCCTCAATATTTTATTCGTTGGCACTTCTGAGGGGTTGCTGTTGCTTACTGGAATGGAGAAGGGTTAGGGTGAGGCAGCAGGGAGGTTGGTGCTGTGAAAATGGAGCCAACCTGCTGGTCCCACCGGTGCACTGACCCTGAGTTGACCTACTCTCCCCATTGCCCTTCTCCCTCTTGGTAAGCAATGACCTACCTGCTTGGAAGTTTGCATAGCATCTCCACTTCACCAGGTGAACCGCTTCTGCTAACACATGAAAGATGCCATAGGTCGTATCTGCACCCATTTGTATTGGGTTTCATGCTAGGACAACTGCTATTGCCGCCCACCATAATAAATAGTTCCAGGGACTATATTTTGAGAGACATCCCTTTTCTACTCAGGGCTAGCAAGTAGGGGAAAGCAAACTGCATCAGGAAGGGTCATGAGATGGGGATCAGCCTGCATAGCATAGATAGACTTTTAAAAGTGTTAGCCATAGCAGGTAGCTCCTGATTGGACTCACTGGGTAGCAAAATTACTCTTAAACCACTTGGTCTGTGGTGTAGATATGCCTAGTGATTCATTATTTTCTATCTTGAGAAAACCTTTCTCCTGAAGGAACATAAAACAGATCATGATTTTTCAGCAAAAGGAACTATTGGTCACACAAGATAAGGATCTCTCTGAGTCTGAGTGAAAAGCTAATTCTGATGGATTTTTTTAAAAAAAGATATCCTCCACCTACTGGCAGCACACTTTAGCTGCTGATTTGTAAGGAACGGTGAAACCATTTTTAAAAGGTGTGTGAATTTATGAGCTTGCATATGCCTAGTGCTGCTAAAATATCTGCCCTCAGCTACACGTTGACCTGATTTGAACGTTATTTCTGCAGTTGCAAAATCACCATCACGTGATCTGAACACGTACATTTTACATTTGGGAAGATTTCACTTGAGTGCTTCTGTCACATGGTGAAAGCTGGCACTGATGAAGAGTTTGGAAGGGAAAAACCAGGGGTAGGTAACCTAAGGCCCGGGGGCTGGATGCGGCCCAATCGCCTTCTCAATCCTGCCTGCGGAAGGTCTGGGAATCAGAGTGTTTTTACATAAATAGAATGTGTCCTTTTATTTAAAATGCATCTCTGGGTTATTTGTGGGGCATAGGAATTCATTCATTATTATTTTTTGCAAAATATAGTCCAGCCCCCCACATGGTCTGTGGGACGGTGGACCGGCCCATGGCTGAAAAAGGTTGCTGACCCCTGGGAAAAACAAATGCCAGTTCTCACCACATGAAACCACATGCATTTATGAATATTTGTTGGCAGTATTCAGATGAGGTGAATTAATGTTCATAACATTAATTTGACAAATGGGCTCAAAACATTAAGCCTACTTCAGCTACTGAATTGTGTGCACATGTGTGAGAGAGAAAGAGGCAGGAAGGCAGGAAGGCAGGAAGGCAGGAAGGCAGGAAGGATTACAACCAAGGAACACTCCCTGGTCCTCACTGCTATTCTTTCATTTGATCTTCTTTACCACCTGTAGGAACATGGGCAAGCTTTCTATAACACTTATATTACATGCATGTTCAAAAGCACACTAGTGCAAGTAGATAAATAGGTACCGCTGTGGCAGGAAGGTAAACAGCATTCCTGAGTGCTCTGGTACTTGTCACAGTCCTCTGTGCACCAGTAGAGCTTTAGTCCTGCTGGCCAAATGACCCAGAAAGCTGTCTGTGGACAAACACCAGCTCCCTCGGCCTGAAAATCGCAGTGAACGCCGCACCCCATAGACGCCTTTGACTGGACTTAACCATCCAGGGGTCTTTTACCTATCAGGTGTAAAAATCATATGCGTGAAAGCACTATACAAAGGATGTCAGAGACAGCAAGTGTGAGCTCTTCTCACTCATGATATTTTCAGTGATTGTCTGAATATCTTCTTCCTTTCGCAAGCTATAGTTTTCGCACTCTGCTTTGCACTAAAGAACCCAACAGTCAGAAAACTGCATTATCTTCTGCAGGATGGTTTGCAATAACATCCATGAATCTTAAGATTTAGACCTGGAAACAATGTATTTCTCCACCACACTGCTATTCTAATTAGAATGCCAAAGCTGAAATTTACTACACATGCTCATGTGCCACATTCCAATGAGGTGTGGAGCAGAGAAGGTGCTCCACAGCAGAGAATCCATCTGTGAATAAACAGAATTCTGCCTATGAAATGAAATGCCTCTACGGAAGGAAACACCCCTGCCATTTATCACACTGATTTATCTCCTTTGAAACTTCACTCCAGTTTCCCAAACATTCAAGCTGCTCTTGTAATTTATACAATTGGAAGGGACCCTCGTCCAACCCCCTGCAATTCAGGAATCTCAGGACAGGTAGCCATAGAGCCTCTACCTAAAAGCCTCCAAGTGAGGAGAGTCCATCCACCACATCTTGTGGGAGTCTGTTCCATTGCTCTTACTGTCAGAAAGTTCTTCCTGATGCTTAGTCCAAATCTCCTTTTTTGTAACTTGAAGCCATTGCTTTTGGGTCCTAGCCTCTGGAGCAGGGGAAAGCAGGCTGGTTCCATCCTCCATGTGACAGCTCTTTAAATATTTGAAGATGACTATCATACCTCCTCTTAGCCTCCACTTTACCAGGCTAAATATACCCAATTCCCTCAAATATTCCTCATAAGGCTCGGTTTCCAGACCCTTGATCACCATAGTTGCCCTCCTCTGCACACGTTCCAGCTTGTCAATATTCTTCTTAAATTGTGGTGCCCCAAACAGGACACAGTACTCCAGGTGTGGTCTGACTGCACAGAATACAGTGGTACCTTGGGTTACAGATGCTTGAGGTTACAGATGCTTGAGGTTACAGACTCTGCTAACCCAGAAATAGTACCTCGGGTTAAGAACTTTGCTTCAGGATGAAAACAGAAATCGTGCTCCAGAGGCCCCATTAGCTAAAGTGGTGCCTCAGGTTAAGAACAGTTTCAGGTTAAGAATGGACCTCCTGAACGAATTAAGTTCTTAACCAGAGGTACCACTGTACGAACACGATATTATAGAGGTACTTCCCCCTTCCTTCCTTCCTTCCTTCCTTCTGTGCTTTTCTTTCTTTTAGTTAATAATGTAATTAAAAGCTTAATGCAACATAGAAATGCCCATTAATACTTTGCCTTAGGGTTGATTCATACAGCTGACTGCCTTCCACAACTTTTGCATGCATCTAATAGGGCTTGCGAGTGGTCTGCTCATATAAGCCGCGCAATGCCGGAGGAAGGGATGTACGCAAAGCCACAGCAGTGACTTTGTTGAGGAAGGGGGCAAAAACTTGGTAATCTCCAGTCAGAAGCACAGAATAAGCTCCCACCACCCTATTAAGCCCTATTGAATGTAAACAGTGAATAATGGAATGCATAAATTATACCAGATTTATTTGTAAAAAATACTTGCAAACCACAATGTCATTAAAAATATCAAAGCAGTGTACAACACACACACACAAAATAAAGATCAAAATCACAGATCAGCTAACTGCAATAAAAGGGGGGAGTTTTGCCTTAAATTTTATCTGCATGAGCCTGCTGGCACAGAAAACTTTTCAGCATTTATAATGGTGATGATGATGATGAAGAAGGTGCCTTTGAATCTCTGTAGGAAGAACATTCCACAGCTGCCTGTTGATATCAGATGAGCATCACCTACTCTGGGGACAACCAAATACACTCCTACAGATTATCTTGGTGATTGAGCTGGGCCAGGCATAGGCAAACTCCAGCGCTCCAGATGTTTGGGATTACAATGCCCATAATCCCTAGCTAACAGGACCAGTGGTCATGGATTATGGGAATTGTAGTCCCAGACATCTGGAGGGCCGGAGTTTGCCTATGCCTGAGCTAGGATGTTCAGTAAAAACCAGGATACTCTAAAGTTGTTGTTTTTTAAACTTAAACACCAAAAACTCATGATTTTTCGATTTCAAAGCACCACCTTTCAGAAATTTTCCCCAAACATCAACTCTGCTTTTGGAATCATAGGTAAAACTAGTGTAGGTCTTTTCACAATGGTGTCCTATACTGTTGGCTATCTGCTCCCATCAGCACAGTAGCCACCATACTATCTGGACCAGGTCCAAAGGAAGCCTCACACAGAGTGCATTGTAGTAATCCAGCCTTGAACTCAGCAGTGGATGAACTACAGTGGTCAGACTGACCTTGTCCAGGAACAGCCACAGCTGGAGAACCAGACCAAGCTGGCCTAAAACTCTCCTGACCACTTGAGATTTTAGCGACACAGATATACCCCCCAAGCTACTCTATGAACTTCTGGTTTTTGCTTGCTAAAGGTATAGATAACTATTATTTTGTCAATAAACATACAAAACAAGATCTGGAAAGCCTGACCAATTTATGTGAGAAGGATACAAAAGGTTTTGCAAAACACAGAAGCTATTAGCCAGATTTTTTTAAGGAGACCACTTGCAAGGGACAAGTCACAGAGACCTGGACATGCCAGAAAAGCAATCAATTTCTAATGTGGTGTGTTCTGCTTTTTCCTACATTTCCCAGACAATTCTTAATGGATACCTGCTAGGGCCTATGTCAACCTGGAATCATAGCCCCTGGTTTTGGAGTTCTTCCTTCAGCAAAAGGCAGCTAAGTATGTTTAGAAACCCCAAGAAGCAAAAGGAGGGCATGCCCAGGTCCTACATAGAAGGAACACTTATTTCAGCAGGAAAAAAACAGGTTTTCATACTTCAGGATCTCATATTTTAGTGTATCTTTCATCTTTGTTGGAAGCCTCCCAGAGTGGCTGGGGAAACCCAGCCAGATGGGCGGGGTACAAATAAATTATTATTATTATTATTATTATTATTATTATTATTATTATTATTATATGCCAGTTATTGTGACCAGGTTTATTGACTCCTGGACACCTGTAGTTCTCCACTTCTATCTATAGGAGCTCCCTCAGGCTGGCTATAAGGAGGTCTAAATATTTTGCTTCCATGGCCAATTAAATGTAGTCATTTATTTCATCCAAGCCAAAACTATACAGAAGTTTGCATTGACTACAGTTTATGGAAACAACCCAGGATCATATACCATGGTTTGAAGTGAATTACAGTTTAGGAAAACAAGTGGACACTAGTCGCAGTTCCTCAAGGTTCAGGCATAACAAAAAAGTGCCGGGAGCTGAAAATGGAAGGGAGACAGCCTGATTTACACGTGGTTTCAACAAAGGAGGAGAAAGGAGGGGGAAGCATGTGAGTCCTGGGGTTTATGCACACAGCACTAAAACAGAGATAAAGTGAGGTGAGGTAAAAGGTAAAGGACCCCGGGACGGTTAAGTCCAGTCAAAAGTGACTATGGGGTTGTGGCACTCATCTCACTTTTCAGGCCAAGGGAGCCAGCATTTGTCCACAGACAGCTTTCTGGGTCATGTGGCCAGCATGACTAAACCGCTTCTGCCACAACGGAACACCGTGACGGAAACCAGAGTGCACGGAAACGCCATTTACCTTCCTGCCGCAGTGGTGCCTATTTATCTACTTGCACTTGTATGCTTTTGAAGTGCTAGGTTGGCAGAAGCTGGGACAGAGCAACAGGAGCTCACTCCATTGCACAGATTCGAACCGCCGACCTTCTGATCAGCATGCCCAAGGAGCTCAATAGTTTAGACCACAGCGCCACCTGTGTCCCTAAAACAGAGCTAGGCTACTCTATTTTCCAAATGTTGCTGGATTAACAGTTTCTTCATCCCTGATCATTGTCCCTGCCGGCTGCAACTGATGGCAGCTGTAGTTTAACAACATCTGGCATGTACCATGTTGGGTTCTCTTCCACTAAATTGCAAAATGGCCTAGGTTTTCACCCTAAAGTCCAGAAATCAGAGACTGGCATCTTAGCAATTGCTTGACATCGTTTTATTTGAAGAAAGCACATAAAACATAGGAATCCTTTATCTGGAAGATTACAGATTACAGACAAATAATTCTAGTACTACACTTTGCTCCAGAGGAGTAGCTTTAGCAGTAGGCCAGCCAATCAATTCTATTGCCGCTTTGCTATTGCCCCAAGGAGGTATCTATTCCGTACACATTGCCTGCTTATCCTTGGTAAGGAAAGCGGTTGACAGCTTAATCACTTTATAAAGCTGCCTTGGAGCAAAATATGTCTATATGAATGAATGTTTCAGTTTTGCCTGAATCCACAGAAGTCCAACACCTTAGAAGAGAAATGCATGCTAAGGATCTCATAAAGTACAATGCTTAGGGGGTGGTTATGCAATATGCTCCCCTCTGCTTGATCAGCAGGCAGAAGTGTTGCGTGACAGCTGCATTTCTTTCAGGAGGAAGACTACTCATTGGAAGTGCAGGGGAAAGCTCTGTTAACCCCACTGATGCTGCTCTTGCAATGTACATTCAAGAATGGGAGAAAACCCATAAAATACATAGCACAAGCTCACATCAGTGGCTAGGTACTCCCACGACTCCCCTGCAAAAACCTGTGACGGCAGCTTGAGATCAGCTATTCTGTGAGATGGATAAACTGGGAGATCAAGTATTCTGGGAAGTGAGCAAGTGTGTGTGTATAAAATTTAGCTTTTAGTCCTGTTATGCTTGTAGATGTTATTTCATAGTTATATTTTGCATTGTCGCTTTTCAGAAATCCGTACTGTGAAAGCTGCCTTAGGGGCATGCTTTGCTTGAAAAGTTGGCAGATAAATATTTGAAACAAAGAAAAATCAAACAAACGTGAGCAACATACAAGACCCACTCTAACCTAGCTAAAAGGTAAAGGTAAAGGACCCCGGTCAAAGGTGACTATGGGGTTACAGCACTCATCTTGCTTTCAGGCCAAGGGAGCTGGTGTTTATCCACAGACAGCTTTCGAGGTCATATGGCCAGCATGACTAAAATGCTTCTGACACAATGGGTCACCGTGACGGAAACCAGAGCACATGGGAACACTGTTTACCTTCCCATTGCAGCAGTACCTACTTATCTGCTTGCACTGGTGTGCTTTCGAACTGTTCACAGGAGCTGGGACAGAGCAACGGGAGCTCACCCCGTCACAGGGATTTGAACCTCTGACCTTCTGATCAGCAAGCCCAAGAGGCTAGGTGGTTTAGACCACAGGGCCACTCACGTCTAACCTATCTACTGTACTTTGGGAGAGTTAAAGGCAGTGGCAAGACACTGGTGCAAGAAGTGACTGGACCCAGTGCAGAATTCTAATCTGATAAACATCTGATATAATGAATAATCGGATATAATGAGGTCACTCAGATAGATGCTGGTTCATTCAACTTATTTCCAATGTGGTATGTGTGTGTGGGGGGGGGGGATATCTATCCAAAGGTGGATAATGCAGTGCCACCCTACCAACACTGATGAAGTTGCCTACCTTGAGGGTTGAGACCATGTGGCAATGAAGTCAGGGCCACACAGCTGCACCAGTAGGAGCACCACTGCCAATCCAGTGCTCTCAAGCAGCCTCAAGCTTGACACGCCACACTTAGGCAAGTAGCAGTGAGAATGGTATCATGAGATGACTCTGCAGTTTTATCACACCACATACACCTAAACTGCATCTATGATCTTTTAGCAGCTCTGAAGATGCTGCTGCATGCAGCTTCTACATAATGAGTGTAACATGTAGACCCTCCAAAATATTCAGAGGATTGCCTTTGAAGATTTGTGAAGTTTTCATAACAATGATGTTCAGAGTCTACTGAGGTTGTATAAACATGCTGTCCAAAATCTGTGAAGAAGAGCTGGTAAGTCTTATGGAAATGGGAACCTCAGAAAATTTGCCTTCCTGCCATTGTCCACCTCACCTGCTTTCCCTTCTGGCAAGTGACAACAACCTTCCGAAACACAATTGTGGCAGGATTGTGTGCAATCAAAGAAAACAAGACCTTCCACAGCACGTACCTGCTTCTTTCTAACAGAATCATGCTCAGGTATGCTAATACATGTCCTTACAGTGGTACCTCGCAAGACGAACGCCTCGCAAGACGGAAAACCCGCTAGACGAAAGGGTTTTCCGTTTTGGAGGCGCTTCGCAAGACGAATTTCCCTATGGGCTTGCTTCGCAAGACGACAGCCCATAGGGAAATCTCCCTGACAGCGGGGAAGCGCAGCGCGTCTTCCCCGCTGTCCTCGGACCTCCTCCAAAGCCTGGCGGCGGGGCGGGAAAGCCTCCCCCCCCGCCCGGCATCGGAAGGATGTCCCGATGCCGGGCGGGGGGGTGGGAAAGCCTCCCCCCGCCGCCCGCCGTCGGAACGACCGCCGCCGGGCGGGGGGGGGGGGGAAGCCTTCCCCCGCCGCCCGGCATCGGAACGATGTCCCGAAGCCGGGCGGCGGGGCCGCGAAGCCTGGGCGCGCTGGCAACTCTCTGCAAGCAGCGGGAGCGCTCCCGCTGCTTGCGGAGAGGTCCGCGAAGCCTGTCCTGGACCTCTTCTGAAGGCAGGCAGGGGGCAAAAGTCTTTGTCCCCCCTGCCTGCCTTCCCAGGGGCTTTTAAATCGCCCCGGACAGCGGAGAAGTCCTCCGCTGTCCCGGGCGATTTTACAATGCCGCCCGCCAGAAGAGGTCAGGGGGAGGCGGTTTCCATAGGAACGCATTAATTGATTTTCAATGCATTCCTATGGAAAACCGTGCATCGCAAGACGAAAAACTCGCAAGACGAAGAGACTTGCGGAACGAATTAATTTCGTCTTGCGAGGCACCACTGTATTTATAATTTTAGAAAACATGAAACACACAGGTTTATGAACCAAATGACCAGCAAATTTTATTTATATTCTATTTTCCCCCACTCGCTACAAATCTAGGGCACCAGCAGCTAAATATATAACATCACAACAGCCTAGGTCCACATTTTACATCGTTCTACGGAGTTCCCATCGGTCACAAGTTTTATCATTCCAATAAAGCACTCTGAAATGTTATAGAAACTGAAGACTCTCAGTTTTCCATATGTAATCAGATCAGTCACTGAAACACCTCTTCATCGAAAAACCAACTGATTCTGTTTTCAATATGCCTTGCTTTCTGTTGGACTGCTAGATGTCTCAGAACCAAACAAAATAGCATAAAGTGCTGGATTATTATTGAGAAAATGACAAATAATCACTCTATACCCTCATCCCGTGACAAGTACTGATGTGTTACCCCCATTAAGGTTGCACTGAGTGAAATGATTTTCCATGTTCAAATTGTAAGTTATGGAAACACAGCTAAACAAAATCCAATGTCATATCAATTATATCGGTTCACTGTGCTACAGAGAGTATGATCGCTCTGCTGCCACGAAAGTGTCACAGAATATTACATGGATGAAGCCGTTGGGGGAATAAAATTTTCCTTACGACACAAGCACAAGTAAACAGGAGACATTAAAGCAAGCCATCGTATGTTTGATTATTCAAAGATCAGACATTATCCCTTAAAAGCAGAGGGTGGATGTTATCAACCTCCAGTTATCAACCTTTTGCATTTGTCCCTTCATGCACTAAGGCTATATCTACAACAATTTTTCAAAGTTCACAGGTTAAACAAGAAACCAACTTTAAACAGTGACTATCCAAGCAAAGGGTCTTCATTTCAAAATAATAAAGGAGATAGCTATTATGGTCCCTTCTTTGTGAAGGTTTGAGAGTTGAGCATCGTTCCCAAGGAAGATATTCCAAAGCATTGGGAAAGAATATGTTAGCAAGAGGGAGACAGATTACTTTTTCTAACACATGAGGTCTCAAAGCCTGAGCTTTTGTTTGCTTCACACTCACAGCTTTTCAACCCTGTTTTGTTTATCACTTGAAGCCTGGGGTTCCTCATATGGAAATTCCCAAAGAAAGAAAGAAACAGAAGGAGCGTTTATTAGGAGAGGAAACATTGCCTAGCACAGCAAACGTGCCTATCAACCCATCTACGCCTTTATTTATTTATTTCCCCTTTCTGGTGCATTACCTGAAGCAAAAGCAGTTTCCACTTGGAAGCTAAATTGAAAATGACCTTGCGCTTTTTTTTCTTTTTTCTTTTTTTACAAAAAGAGAAGGCGGCTGGCAGCTGAGGTCACTGGAGTATAGTGTGATCGACAGTGCAAGTCTTCCTATAGTTTGCAGGCATGTCTGGCAAAAGGAATTATACTGTAAAGAACCTTCTGTCATTTGCTTTGAAAGCAACATTAAAAAAAAAAACTAATCTAGCACAACTCTGGTTTTGCAGGAGCTTTTAGGAAATGTCTTTCATCCTCCTGTACTTTTCCTCAAACTAATACACATTAAGCAATACTAACCATCTTTTCCTAGCAGGTAGCTCCCAGCTGCAAAATATTTCTTTTCCACATAAAGGTAAAGGTAAAGGGACCCCTGACCATTAGGTCCAGTCGTGACCGACTCTGGGGTTGCGGTGCTCATCTCGCTTTATTGGCTGAGGGAGCCGGTGTACAGCTTCCGGGTCATGTGGCCAGCATGACTAAGCCGCTTCTGGCAAACCAGAGCAGCGCACGGAAACGCCGTTTACCTTCCCACCGGAGCATTACCTATTTATCTACTTGCACTTTGACGTGCTTTCAAACGGCTAGGTTGGCAGGAGCAGGGACCGAACAACGGGAGCTCACCCCATTGCTGGGATTCGAACTGCCGACATTCTGATCGGCAAGTCCTAGGCTCTGTGGTTTAACCCACAGTGCCACCCGCGTCCCTGTTTTTCCACATATCTCTATTTTATTTTATTTGGGGGGGGGGAAACCTAAACACACAACCAAAACCAAAAGAAAAACCTGATACTCATCAAGATGTGGCCAAATTGCTGAGGTCAAACACAATGGAGTTTTAAAAAGAAAAGTGATTTTTCCATTAGCCATCTTTAAAAGATGAAGCCAGTTTCAAACGCTGTTCTACTGCAGGGAAATCATTAAGCTAGTTTAATGGCAATTAAAGAGAAAGAAAGAAAGAGAGTTTGCTATCGTTCTTTTCCTTAATGAGCATGCTAACTATCACAGCCATAGGAGGTTAGCCAATAAGCAGAAGCTGCTTCTAGAACAGTCATTTTCCCACTCCACTGTTGTGATTGACAGGGATTTATTTTTAACTTCTATCTTTCACAGGCAAAGCTTAGGTGGGGAAAAAATAAAATCAACGTTTCAAAGTAGGTGGGAAAACATACTGTGTGTGTGTGTGTGTTTTAAGGGAAAGAGTGACTTCTGTGTTTGAAAGTGTCCTATATAGAGATGAAAACACATCTTGCCACTTCTGAAGTATATTTAGAGAAGTTAAAAATAGTGCAAACGTACCATTGAAGTTCACTGCCCGGATGTAACTAAGCAGCTCTTTGCCATCGACGGTGCTCATGCGTGGACACAGGCCAATATATCCAGGACAAATATCTTTATGCATGTTGTGCAGTGCATACGCCATAGAGTACACAGCATCAATGACAAACTGGACCTTTCCTTCTTGTTCGTAGGAAGAGTCCCTTGCAATTCGTTCCAATCCTGCAGGGGGGAAAGAAAGTAAACAAACCAGATGATTAATGTGCTTTATTCTATAGCTTCTGCAAAATTACTTACATGCACCTAAAAAAATGTGTGTATACCGTATATATTTAATTCACTTGTTTATTTAATTCACGTTTCCGAGCACAATTCAAAGTGTTGGCGCTGACCTTTAAAGCCCTAAACGGCCTAGGCCCAGAATACCTGAAGGAGCATCTCCACCTCCACCGTTCAGCCCAGACACTGAGGTCCAGCTCCAAGGGCCTTCTGGCGGTTCCCTCACTGTGAGAAGTGAGGTTACAGGGAACCAGGCAGAGGGCCTTCTCGGTAGTGGCGCCCACGCTGTGGAACGCCCTCCCATCAGATGTCAAGGAAATAAACAACTATCTGACTTTTAGAAGACACCTGAAGGCAGCCCTGTTTAGGAAAGTTTTTAATGTTTGACGTTTTTTTGTGCTTTTAATATTCTGTTGGGAGCTGCCCAGCATGGCCAGGGAAACCCAGCCAGATGGGTGGGGTATAAATAATAAATTATCATCATCATCATCATTTTTATTTGCATGCCGCCTTTCCACAGCTGAAACACTGCTCAAGGCGTCTTACAATATGAAAAGACTGACATAATTACAAACATAGCAAAGTAGTCAAAAATAAACAAAACACATCAAAAGCTACATGACCTAACTGAACAATTTCCACAGAAAAATAAAGATACAAAAAGTTTATACAGTGGTATCTCGGGTTAAGTACTTAATTCATTCCGGAGGTCTGTACTTAACCTGAACTGTTCTTAACCTGAAGCACCACTTTAGCTAATGGGGCCTCCCGCTGCTGCCGCACCGCCAGAGCACGATTTCTGTTCTCATCCTGAAGCAAAGTTCTTAACCTGAAGCAATATTTCTGGGTTAGCAGAGTCTGTAACCTGAAGTGTATGTAACCTGAAGCGTATGTAACCCGAGGTACCACTGTATCAGTAATATCAGTTAATATCAGTAACAACAGCAAACACTCCCAACAAAACTTCCCTCAAAGGACGCCAGTCCTTGCTGGGCAGCAGCCATCCTTATGAGGCCTGTCAGGTCCCGCCCTGGGCCAGGTAGAGAGTGGCAGGAACAGAGCCCTCAGGCACTCTTTGTTATTGTTATTATCACTAAGAATATTTAGACAAGAAGCTCTCAAAAGATCTGGACAATGCAGCCACATTCAAAAACATTTGCATGGGTAAGCAGAAATAACATGGGTTTGCCTCAGTTTGGGACTTCTACAGAGGATTTCTGGAATGAGCAAACCTCGTCTGGTCTATGGTACAGCCAAGTCTTCCATAGATGGCAGTTGCCAAGCAACAGCCTCTCACAAAGGACTTCTGCATCTATAGAGTGGGGCATATCACCTGGATACAGCTCACACCATGATGGAAGCAGGTCTTTGGGTTTTTTTGGGTAGTTGTTTTTTTGACAAACATGATTGCAAAATTTAAAACTATTGCCAAACATAAGTTTTTGTCTTCTAAGACTAGATACACACTGCCAGACAAAACAAGGCTTTTTTTTTTTTACCCACAAAAATAAACTACACAAGACAGAAATATGACCCTCTCCAGTTATTGTACACTGAGCCACCCTTATAAACTCATTCTGGGATGGTAAATAATGAGAACATTTCAAGGAGGAGTGCCTAGCTACATAGACTGTTTCCAAAGCCTCTGTTTTCAGCTTAGTGACTCTCACTGAACAGCTGGCTAAAGTTATTTATAGGATTTTTTACAGCACTCTGTCAGTCTGTTTTAAATGAAATGGAGAGAATACCTTTATTTTTTTTTCCCTACATCTATTGTCTGGTAAACATAACATGCTGGAAGGAAACTGTATTTCGTGCCAAGAGGTGCCACCATCTTTCACTGTGTTTAAGGCTGCCTTATGCTTCACTATTTTTAAACAGCAGCAGCAAAAGCGTGGCAGACAGAAAACCGAGGTCGACACATAACCTATTTCAGTTTTAAGGGAGAATGTGAAGTTGCCAAATTCAGATTCAGCTGTCTTGGCGGAGCATAAATTTTGTTTTTTGTTATTGTTATCATTTGTTTGTTTTTTGTTATTGAGAAACCCTTGCATTATTATTTTTTAAGCAAACCCATTAGATACTGACAAATATTGTGGGTTGCATTCAATTAAATCTTTTCAGAGTTGACCCACTGAAAGTTAACCACATACATTGTGGTCTTGTTGTGAACCGCCCTGACACATCCAGGTATAGGGCAGTGTATAAGTTGAATTAATAATAATAATAATAATAATAATAATAATAATAATAATAATAATA
>JAXCMG010000071.1:2485166-2513375 GCA_034642415.1 Podarcis siculus | reverse complement strand
TAATAATAATAATAATAATAATAATAATAATAATAATAATAATAATAAATGTTCACTTCAATAGTTCTACTCTGAGTAGAAGCCAACTGCCCAAGGAAGAAGCCAACACATCACATATTACTTAACACAAAAATTCACAATATATCTAATTCTAAATCATTTATATTCTGGGTGTGTTTTTTTTCATCCCAGCGCACTATTAAATGGATAGCATACAAAATCTGTCTTTAATTTATTTTGCTTCATATGTGCAAAAATTTAGAAAATTTGCTCATTTTAGTTGTTATCCATAATCTGCCTAATCACAGCTATTCAAAAGGAAGTTCCCCCCCTTTCAGCCACTACGAAAAAGCCACTTTCAAAAAATCCACTCTTATTTTAAGTGCACAGAGGTAGCTCCTTCATTCCTCTCGCTGGTCACAGCCCATTTACTTTTCAGCCATGGGCTTGCTGCTAATGAGATAAGAAAAACTGACACCAGATGATCTCCAGGTAAATGCATACTAATCATGCCATAACAAATCTGTTACTGTTATCCATTATTATCAGAATTAGTAAGAGAACAACTGTGGGCTCTCTTGTCTTCAAAGATGGAGTCCTGTTGAAAGTTCTTTCTGTTTCAACAGTGAAATCAATGGAACAGTCACTTCCGGGTTTCCGGCGTTTGGGAGCCAAAACGTTCAGGAACTAAGCGGTTTGAACTAAGCTGTTCAAAAACCAAGGTACAACTGAAAATGGACTGTATTCGGATTCTTTTCATGAGAAATTAGACAGCAGTGAGAAACAACTACACTGGTACCTTAGTTCTCAAACGCCTTGGTTCTCAAACGCTTTGGTTCTCAAACGCAAAAACCTGGAAGTAAGTGTTCCGAAAAACGTTCAAAAACCGGAAGCTGAATGTCCAATGCGGCTGCTGGCTATTGTTTCTGGGGCGCCTGCACCAATCAGAAGCTGTGTCTTGGTTTTCGAACATTTTGGAAGTCAAACGGACTTCCGGAACAGATTACATTTGGCGCTTTTGTTCTTGCTATTTATTTTGTGTTTTTGTTTTTGAGGCTTTTTCAGTTAATTCGTTTTTGTGACTTTGTGGAACCCAGTTTGGCTACTGATTGATTGTTTGACTGTGCGACTGTGGAAATGGATAAAAGCCCCACATCCAAACAATGATTATCAACAGTGCAGGGAAGAAAAAAAAAATTCATTTTCATCATCTACAATACTGTCTTATTTATTTTATAGTGCAGTACATTGATTATTGCTTTCATTTTATGGATAAATGGTCTCGTTAGACAATTCATGTTAAATTGCTGTTTTAGGGGTTGCTTTTAAAAGTCTGGAACAGATTTATCAGTGATGCACTACTTTCTATGGGAAAGCGCGCCTTGGTTTTGGAACGCTTTGTTTTTGGAATGGACTTCTGGAATGTATTAAGTTTGAGAACCAATGTACCACTGTAATTGATTGATCGTATTTATTCTTCACCTTTTACTCCAAGGAACTCAAGGTGGAATATCTGGTGCCCCCCCCCCCCAAAAAAAAAATATTGAATCCCCACAGCAATCCTGAGAGGCAGTGACAGATAGCTTTATGGACAAGTGGGAATTTTGACCTTGATCTCCCAAGTCCTAGTCCAGCACTCTAACCATTACACCCCCACTGGTTCTAAATAAACACCAGAATGTGTTTCCTACATAAGGCAAGCCTATATTTTTATTGTGTTAAACATTTTTTTAAAAAATGTTTTTTTCTTGAAAATTTATATCCAATATGCTCTTCCACCCAAAAGGAAAACATGTTTGTTCTTTAGCAGTACTAAAAATATATGAGGTGTAAATGTTTCCTCTCTGACACATGCATATTGAGCACTTCCCTTCTTAGTCATAAACACATAATCTTGTAAACCTCACAGCTTCAAAACATCAGTAATATAAAATAATTGCAGAACCGTATCCCAATGTCATTAGCGGAAATGTCAAAAACATATTCAAATTATCTGCAGGAATGGCGTGGGGGCAGTGCTTTTTTCTGGGTGGATGCAGGGGTACACATAGCCCTAAACATTTTGTGAATCTTTGTACTTTTGTCCATTTACTGTATTTATTTTTCCCAATTTGAACCATAAAAACGTGATTTTCTTGACTCAAAATGAGAGTACCCCTAAACATTTTTTTAGAAAGAAAAGCACAGGTGGGGGGGGGAGAAAGAGAGAGGAAATGGGGGGAAAGGTATTCTTATGTTGAATTTACAGTTATTTCAATATCAAAATTCGTAACCCAATGCAACAAGAACTTATACAAAAATATTAGCCACCCCAAACATGATGTAAATTCAGTCATTCCAGAAGGGGAAAATGGGTATTGTGCAGAAGGCACAACATAGACACAGAGTTGTATTTGTACACAATAGAGGTGAAGGCTGGCATGTATTAGAAGAAGAAGAAGAGTTTGGATTTGATATCCCGCTTTATCACTACCCAAAGGAGTCTCAAAGCGGCAAACATTCTCCTTTCCCTTCCTCCCCCACAACAAACACTCTGTGAGGTGAGTGAGACTGAGAGACTTCAGAGAAGTGTGACTAGCCCAAGGTCACCCAGCAGCTGCATGTGGAGCAGCGGGGAAGCGAACCCAGTTCACCAGATTACTAGTCCACCGCTCTTAACCACTGCACCATACTGACTCTAGTCCCAGAAGGGACAGGACTAAGAGGGGTGGTTGGGATAGTTGCAATTGACTCATGTCTGATTGGGTTCTGAAACTGACTCACAGCTGATTTAACCCTTGCTTGGTGCCTAATAAGGCACCTTTTTGGACTAATTACTGGAACCTCAGGGTCCCAAACCCACCAGTGTATTTGTTAATTGCATGCTGGTTAATTGGTGCTGCTTTGGCCACATAATAATCCACATTAACAAATTAGGAGAAAACAGCACTAAAATACTAGTAAATTCACAGGAGGGTTTTTTTATATATATAAAAAGAAACTGATTTGGAAATGTGGAGAACAGAATTTGAGACTAGAAAAAGGAGACATTAATTGATCATGTAGATAGGCAGTTATTAAACATGGAAATTTAACCAGTGAACAGATATGGCCTGATATTTATCACTGAGAGGTGATATGATAGCCATCCTCATGTACCTAAAGGGTTGTCACATGGGGCTAGCTTGTTTTCGGCTGCTCTGGAGGGTAAGCCCTGAACCAATGGCTTTAAGTTACACAAAAGGGATAAAAATATGAAAATGAGAGGCTTGAGATTTGCCCATCCCTAAGCAGTCCCAATCCCTTGGCCTCTGGAACCAGATGCCGATAAGAGGTTGTGTGGGTAACTATCCTCTGACAAGTGCTGTGCTTAAAAATATCCTGTTGTGTTCTTGTGTAGAGTTATTACCACAACACTAAAGTAAAGGACTCCTGGATGGTTAAGTCCAGTCAAGGGCAACTACAGTGGTACCTCGGGTTACATACGCTTCAGGTTACAGACTCTGCTAACCCAGAAATAGTACCTCGGGTTAAGAACTTTGCTTCAGGATGAGAACAGAAATCGTGCTCTGGCGGCAGCAGGAGGCCCCATTAGCTAAAGTGGTACCTCAGGTTAAGAACAGTTTCAGGTTAAGAATGGACCTCCAGAATGAATTAAGTTCGTAACCCGAGGTACCACTGTATGGGGTTGCGGTGCTCACCTCGCTTTCAGGCCGAGGGAGCCGGCGTTTGTCCACAGACAGCTTTCTGGGTCATGTGGCTAGCATGACTAAACTGCTTCTGGCGCAACAGAACACCCTGATGGAAGCCAGAGTGCACGGAAACACCATTTATCTTCCCGCCACAGTGGTACCTATTTATCTGCTTGCACTGGTGTGCTTTCAAACTGCTAGGTTGGCAGGAGCTGAGACCGAACAACGGGAGCTCACTCTATTGCAAGGATAAGCCCAAGAGGCTCAGTGGTTTGGATCACAGTGCCACCCGCGTCCCAACATGCCTACCATCCAGATACTTAATATACCCCTCCCTGAGTTCTGAAAAGTCTGGCGCAGGTAGACGAGGGGGAGCTCAAGGTGAATGAGGAGACCTTCCCAAAATCCCTACTCAAACCCTTCAAGGGGGCATCACCCATTCAAGTCCATACGGTAGGAAGCACAGATGACACATAGGAAGTGGAGAGGGGCTACAGTGTGGCCTGCCTTATAGAAGGCACACCAGGAATGTGCCCATAATTGTTCAAGCATTCCACTAGTGTTGGCATGTCGGTGTGCCCGATCCATGCCCCCCTGGTCTCCCTCACACACATCCTTTTAAGCGGGTCATTCTGACATTGCTTCTCCAGTATATTTCCATGGGTGCTGTGAAGTTTTGTCTCCTTTTGAAAAAGCAGGTAACTCTCCCCATTATCCTTTATATTCTGCCTTAAGATTCCATAGTCTTAGCATGGGCAGCAACATGTGACAAAAAAAGGCATCTCTGTATCCAATTGGTTCACAATCTAAATACTCATGATATTTTAGGGTGCTTGTGTGTGAATAAGTCAGTTGTTTGATTCATCTAATCAAGAAACTGACTTATTACTAACACACACACCCCAAGATACAGTTCTATTAATCAATTAATTTTCTTTTTTGGATGCCACCTTTCCATAGTTAAAACCATGCTCAAGGCGGCTTGCAACATGAAAAAAATGTGCATAATTACAAACATGACAAAAGTAGTCATAAACAATAAATTAAACGCATCAAAAAGTACACAGCCAAATTGAACATTTTCCACATAAATCTAAACAGATAAAAAAATAAAGATACACACAAATTATTATCAACAACAGCAACAAACCCTCTACCGACAAAACCCCCCAAACAACGACCTAGTCCAAGAGTTTGTTCCTCTGGTCTGGCCCCCCTGCACTCTAGATCTGCTTGTTTCTTAAGAACTGTTCCGTTTCCATTTGCAATTAAACCTTCTACATTTCAGATTATATCCCAAAACAGAGTTCCATGTTGGCATCTTCACGGCTGTGTCATTTTGTATAATCTAAATGTATTGCAAGTAGGCAGATGCATAGCTTTTCTCTCTTACGAGATCCAATTAAGGGGAAATATGTAGTCCAGTTTTCTCAGAGTTTTTCTGGTTCATACCAATACTCATTATTCAGAGGTCTACTTTATTGCCAGTACACATGAGAGTTAGATAGATAACTTCTTATTTGCAACATAATCTTTCATTTTCATCCCTTGCAAACATGTCGCTCATAAATCACATTGCCACATAAATTAGAAACAAGTTTATTATTTTATTAGCCCTATATGTCTCTTCCTAATTAAGTACTGAGGGAATGAGATTGCAGCTTTCTGCATACTCTCTCTACCCTGCTCTCTCTAAGCTGCTTCAGGATTCCAGCTTTCCTGAAGTACCACAGCTATAGCAAAGACCAACTTTCCTCTCCATCAATATATACATACAAAAAGGAACAAGGTTGCTAAGAATGTTCCCAATCTAATTGTTTCAAGATCTAAAACAGTAATTTACCCAGGTGACAGTGACTCATCAACTTAATTGGCTGTAAAATTTAATTATAGCTGTACTTCCCAAAGTAAATGTTAATGTATAGCTGCAAAATGATGCATATCGTGAATGCCATAAATATAAGTCAACCACCCACCAAAATATGTCACACCTTTTTATTCTCTGTTATGAAATATGCTTGCACCGGTCACTGGAAATGGAATCATGACATTTTCACAGTGTGGATTTAAGCTATATAAAATACCTATGTTGAAATACCAACGTTTCTCTCATCAATACAACACTATGATGGGGAAAGCTGTATCTGGTGAAAATTTACTCTTCTGCTGTTCTTTCAGCTACAGTTGCTTCTCTTTCTCAGGGTCTGGGTTCCAGGGTCTGGAAAAAACCCAGGTTCTTGTGTTGTCCAATGTGAAGCTGTAAAGAAGGGGCAGCAATTCCACAAAGTAGTTCAACCTAGCTAGCCAAATATGATGTGTAGAAAGAAGAGCAAATTAAACCAAAATCAGGCTAGGCCTGGGTATACCTGATGGAGCATCTCCACCCCCATCATTCAGCCCGGACACTGAGGTCCAGCTCCGAGGGTCTTCTGGCGGTTCCCTCACTGCGAGAAGTGAGGTTACAGGGAATCAGGGAAAGGGCCTTCTCGGTAGTGGCGCCAGCCTTGTGGAATGCCTTCCCTTCAGATTCCAAGGAAACAAACAACTACCTGACATTCAGAAGACATCTGATGGCAGCCCTGTTTAGAGAAGTTTATAATGTTTGGTGTTTTGTTGTGTTTTTGGTGTTCTGTTGGAAGCTGCCCAGAGTGGCTGGGGAGGCCCGGTCAGGTGGGTGGGGTATAAGTAAGAAATTATTATTATTATTATTATTATTATTATTATTATTATTATTATTACTACCCCAGATGAGCTCTCTTGGTGGGGCTGCCACCCCAACAGAACCACCGAATCAGACAGATTGGGGGGTTTCTGGGTTGACTGCCATAATAAGTTCACCGGGCTCTGAAAAATACACTCACACCCCCCCCCCCCGGCAACACATAGACTACTCCCTGCCTTGCTTTCGTTTCAACCTGAAGCACCACTTTAGCTGATGGGGCCTCCTCCTGCTGCTGTGCGGCCGGAGCACCATTTCTGTTCCCATCCTGAAGCAAAGTTCTTAACCCGAGGTACTATTTCTGGGTTAGAGGAGACTGTAACCTGAAGCGTATGTAACCCGAGGTACCACTGTACTAAGAAACCGAGATGGAAAGGGAAGTAGGTGTGCAAGTGAGAGAACCAGAGGTCAAGTTCACATCATCAGGAATGGAAGATGAAGAAGGCTGAAGTTTGTATATGAATTTGAAATACCCATCCAAATATCTGGCTTCTATAGAATGTTCAGAGTTATGAAGTACTTTGAACAGAAGAGTTTGGAATAAATAGACTCCTGTACCACATAACTCCTGAGTGACTATGGATATCAGAAGTTGAACCTGCCCATAAATTGTATGCCAAGCAATAAATAGCGGCAATGACATTTGAGTTAGTCCATTATTCTGCCTATAGACAAAATACCAGGGAGGAAACTTTCCACAGACGTCTCATGAAAGAGGATACCTCTATGGGTGATTAATGTACCTTTGCTGCCCAAGCTTTAGATACAACAAGCAGTGGCAGCCCTTAAGGGGCTTAGTCACTCTTTAGAACTGGCTACAGGAGAGGCACGGGAAATGTTGTAGGAGGGGGATAAAGGTGATTGGGTGGCACTGCAGTGCCACTGTGATAGGAGGCTTTCACTGGTTTATATAATTTCATTCCAAACATCAATCACCAGCTCAAGCTTCATTTGTGATGCAACCCATGTCTTCTGCAGCTTTCTTAAATATTTACATAATCACTTAAACTCCGCAAAATTCCGATCTTGCATTTTCCATTCTCGAGCGACAAAAGACACTTAATCAGAATGGAGATATGAATCTCTGACTTAAGGGCTTTAGCATTTCTGATTTCTGTATCACAGGACATTTACGGTGCTAGCTCTTCATTGACTTTTCTTTAGCCTGGGGCTTAACAGAAATGGAATTTATTTGGGTGGCCTGAAGCTATTTTTATCGTAACGCCGCAACTCCGTAAGGCTCTAAGTCACGGAGGGGAAACCTTTTTGGCCTGAGAACTGCATGGATTGGTTGTGGGCTGGAGGCAAAACATGGGAAGGGCTCTAACCTTTGCACACAGTTACACTGCAGCCTTGCAAAAGTTGGGAGTTTCTTCACCCAAATCCATGCCTTTCCTTCTTGCCCCAGGCAAACAACAGGCATTATCATCAATGCATTGCAGCCAGGCAAAAGCAACTGAGGAGGCTGTGAGCAAGAGATGGGTGTGGCCTAGGCAAGACCTAAAGGAAAGCTGGAGAGGCTTGGACAGTGCTATTTTTTCCAAAAAAAAGAGGTGCCAGAACTCACCATGAATGCCTACCTTGTTCTCTTACAATGGCAATGGCACCCACCTGAGAGGTGCCGGAATTGAGTTCCAGCTGGGAAAAAAGCCCTGGGCTTGGAGGACCACATTTGACTAGATGTACCTAATATTTTCAGCAGAAAATATTCTTCTGAACTATATACCTACTATATAGAAGTTAACAACTGGACAACAAAAATGGATCTTACATGCTATAATGGTAGCCAAGAGATTGATATTGATGAACTGGAAGAATAAAGACATGGTCTTTAATCAATATAACATGGTAACACTTGCCACCTATAAATGGTCTGCTTACAGACATAGACTCTGCCAGGATAAATACGACAATATTTGAAATGAATTTGTACAAAATGTAATATTTACATTAGGATAATAATATAAAATTTAAAAAAGAATGTATGGGCTAGGATATTTTTGTATATGTTCATATAATTTCCCCCCTTTACACAGTTGTGCATTTTGTTATTTTTTCCTCATTCTTTTTTTTTCCTTTTTGTATCACTTTACTGCTTTATATTTTAATTTTTTCCAATAAAATATTTAAAAGTCTATCAAGATTTAGAATAATATCAACAATAATCATTCAGAATAACAGGGCCACAGGGGCTTCTGCAAGACCATCTTGTCCTGAGAGGAGTGGATAGAAGTACATAAACAAACAAGTGGTCTTTTCCATTTTATCTTAACTTTTCTTATCTTAAATGATGCTTATTGTAATCTTAAGCAAACTACTTTGTGGGCTCCATCTGAAAAGCAGTGTAAAAAATATTGTAAATAAATAAGCAACACTTGTGTTTGGAGTTGCTCGCCACAGATGTGCCAATTTCTCTAAAAAGCTTTCAAAAGGAGTGATGCAGCAACATCAGCAATTCAAGCAACATGGGACAGACAAATACATCCCTTCTGAAAAGTAAAGGTAAAGGACTCTTGGATGGTTAAGTCCAGTGAAAGGTGACTATGGAGTTGCGGCGATCATCTCGCTTTTCAGGCCGAGGGAGCTGGTGTGTGCCCACAGACAGCTTTCCGGGTCATGTGGCCAGCATGACTAAACTGCTTCTGGTGCAACAGAAGACCGTGATGGAAACCAGAGCACACGGAAATGCCATTTACCTTCCTGTCACAGTGGTACCTATTTATTTACTTGCACTGGTATGCTTTTGAACTGTTAGGTGGGCAGGAGCTGCGACAGAGCAACGGGAGCTCACCCTGTCATGCGGATTCGAACCACCATCCTTCCGATCGGCAAGCCCAAGAGGCTCAGTGGTTTAGACCACAACCAGTCATGTGGCCTGCAGATGACAATAGCTGAAATGTTGAGATCAGAGATGTGAATGTATGGTGGGGGGAGACAGTTAAAAGGGGGGGGGATAGGATTTTGACATTGGATACAATTGGATACATTGGATATAATTCAGGGAAAGAGGTGGCCATTTTGCTGTCACAAGACAAGCATTCTCATCCATGTACAGTGGTACCTCAGGTTACATAAGCTTCAGGTTACATACGCTTCAGGTTACAGACTCCACTAATCCAGAAATAGTGCTTCAGGTTAAGAACTTTGCTTCAGGATGAGAATAGAAATCGTGCTCCGGCGGCACAGCTGCAGCGGGAGGCCCCATTAGCTAAAGTGGTGCTTCAGGTTAAGAACAGTTTCAGGTTAAGAATGGACCTCTGGAACAAATTAAGTACTTAACCCGAGGTACCACTGTACCAGAAAAAAAGAGCAGGATAGGGATTAGCTCTTAAATTGTACAATGCTCATTTCCACCCCGCTCCCACCTCAGTACTTGCACATAATAAACTCTTCTGGGATGTAGGGCCAATTTTCCTCCACGCCACTATTTCTGGCCTTTAATTAATTATTTCCCTCCCTGCACCAGATTGAATGTGAAGGCTTATGGAATGTTGTTTAAGAGACATAATGTGATTATGCTAATGGGAGAAGGTACGAAGCTGTTTTTGGTTTACTGTACCAGTTGTTTGATTAATGCCTCCAATCATCATAAAGATCAGTGCATAAAATAGCTATCACTTGTCAGATGGAACACACTCAAACTGCTGTATTTCAGATAATGAGCTTTATAGAATAAATTATAAGCCAACTGCAGAAATAATGAGCCAGGGCTGCAGTGAAATGCGCACAGGTGCACATCTACACCAGTGTGCAATTTGGCCTCCAAAGCTATGCTTTTCTCTCTTTTCTTTTTCAACAACGTCTGTTAAAAAATAAAATAAAATGTAAATGTAAATAACAAAGGCTAATGCTTAGTTAGTCATTATACCATTAAGAGGTGGGTGGGGTGGGAATATTGAAAACATTTTCATGTCTGTTTTTGCTTTGCAGGAGATTCAGAAGGGATTATGGGGAAAGGGCATCTTGTTTGTTTATCATATTTACAGGTCACTCTGCCACAATCCTTCCTGGAGCACAGATAAAACGCTTCAATAAACTGATGCTGGGAGGAAGCCATCTCACGTGGAAGCACGTCCTATCAGGTTAGATTGTGTTACATCTGAGTGAGCTTGTGGAGTCTCTAATCCATGACTTGTATCCAAATGGGCCCTTGGTGTGAGTGGAAGGTACATCTGCTCCCCCAATGGCATCTCCTAGTAGGAGCCCTTCCTGAAACGCTGGACAGCTCCTTTTCCCAGTCAATGCCAACAATACTGAGATAGCTGGGGCAGTGATCTGACTCAGTATACGGAAGCTTCCTATGTTCCATGTTCACTCACTTAAGTTTTTCTGGGGCAATATTTCCCCAATATTCCCAATCTTGTACCCTTCCATGTTTTACAGAACACCACCCACTACTGTCAGTGGGTGGGAGAGGCTCCATTAGGTGTGGGTGGAAGAGCTCAACTGGGCTAGTGCAGGGTTTCTCCAGCTCTTGTTGGACTACAATTCCCATAATCCCTGGCCACTGGTCCTGGTAGCAAGGGATGATGGGAGTTGTAATAATAATAATAATAATAATAATAATAATAATAATAATAATAATTTATTTGTACCCTGTCCGTCCGGCTGAGTTTCCCCAGCCACTCTGTGAGGCTTCCAACAAAGATACATTAAAATGTCACACATTAAAAAGTTCCCTAAACAGGGCTGCCTTCAGTTGTAGTCCAACAACAGCTGAAGACCCAAGTTTAGGACAAACTGGACTAGTGGAACACGTACTTTCTCTCTCTCTCTCTCTCTTTCGCCTTGGTCCAGTATATCTGAAGGAGCGTCTCCACCCCCATCGGTCTACCCGGACACTGAGATCCAGCACCAAGAGCCTTCTGGCGGTTCCCTCACTGCGAGAAGCCAAGTTACAGGGAACCAGGCAGAGGGCCTTCTCGGTAGTGGCGCCTTCCCTGTGGAACGCCCTCCCACCAGGTGTCAAAGAGAACAACAACTACCAGACTTTTAGAAGACATCTGAAGGCAGCCCTCTTTAGGGAAGCTTTTAATGTTTGATGTATTATAGTATTTTAATATTTTTTTTGGAAGCCGCCCAGAGTGGCTGGGGAAGCCCAGCCAGGTGGGCGGGGTATAAATAATAAATTATTATTATTATTTCTTTCTTTCTTTCTTTCCTTCTTTCTCTTCCTCCCTCTCTCTTTCTCCACACACACACATTTGTAAAGGATTAAGCAGAGCTTTAGACAAGTCTGCTCTGCATCCCTGAAGGATGCAGTTAATCACCTAAAATAATATACAGTGGTGCCTCGGGTTAAGAACTTAATTCGTTCTGGAGGTCTGTTCTTAACCTGAAACTGTTCTTAACTTGAAGCACCACTTTAGCTAATGGGGCCTCCCGCTGCCGCCGCACCGCCAGAACACGATTTCTGTTGTTATCCTGAAGCAAAGTTCTTAACCTGAGGTAATATTTCTGCGTTAGCAGAGTCTGTAACCTGAAGCATATGTAACCCGAGGTACCACTGTACTGCGTATATTGCGTCATATACAGTGCAAGGACTGAAGCTTGGATTTACACATCATCATCACCATCCTCAACATCAACATTATCATCATATTTTATTATTTAAAGCCCACCCATCTGGCTGGGTTTCCTCAGCCACTTTGGGCAGCTTCCAGCAAAATATTTAAAATACAATAAAACATCAAACATTTAAAACTTCCCTATACAGGACTGCCTTTGATGTCTTCTAAAAGTCAGATAGTTGTTTAGTTCCTTGACATCTGAAGGGAGGACATTCCACAGGGTGGGCGCCACTACCAAGAAGACCCTCTGTCTGGTTCCCTGTAACCTCACTTCTTGCAATGAGGGAACTGCCAGAAGGCCCTCGGAGCTGGACCTCAGTGTCTGGGCTGAACAATGGGGGTGGAGATGCTCCTTCAGGTATACTGGGCCGGGGTCAACAATCTTAATCCAGCAGTTTATGTGGACAAGCTGCTTAAACTTCAATATTCCATGGATTGAGGCCGCAGTTATTTTTTTAAAGCCACTTGTAAACTTAGATAGGACTGGTAACGTAATAAAAAACTCAACAGAAGGAGAGTGAAAAAAGACAACATCACAGTAATTACTATTCAGGGTTGGGAAGCAGGAATATCTCCACATACCCCACCCCTGGCTACAGTCAATTTTAATTATGACCCTGAAAACAAGGAAACACATAAAGAAACAGCTAAAAACAACCAGCGAGTTCCCATGTTATAAATTTATGGGTTTTGAAGGCTGTTTATCTTCAGTGCTGTGACACAGAATTGGAAATCTGTAGTTATTAGGCTATCGCTCTCTTCAGAAATAGCAGCATCCAGATGTACCGGTTAATGTTCTACAAAAGCTAATTTATTTTTTAAATAAAACTCCAGCGATCATGCCATAGAAGACAAGCTTTTTAAAAAAGCTATTCTACATTTTTAAAAGAAAGGTTTCCCTTTTCCAATTAGGCCTATCGGGCTTCTCCCCCTTGGCCTGTGAGATTGTTTGGCCAAAAACATGCCCAAATGTCCGTTAACCCAACATCAGGCATGGGTCTGCTAAAGATACAGAGCCCCTTTTTAAAGGAAATTTCGGGAGCACACCCAGTGCACCTCATATTTTTCTTTGCTGTTGCGGCTTGAATTCTTCTTCTGGTTCCAGCCACAGTTGCAAACACTGAATCTTCCTTTGTAGCTCAAGAAGGGGTCGCAATCATCCTTTGCAACTTGCATTCAAGCTGGGAGTGCAAAAAAATAATTGGGAGCCCACTCACAGTCCTTTTGTGAATTTTAGCAGCCCTGATGTCCTGTGATATGATGTCAGATATGACACCAGGTTATATGACATCGTATCCATTTGTCAAAGTGACGTATGGAGGGTCAGGCTGCCCTGGGATTATGGCAACTTCCTATACAGTGGTATCTTGGTTCTCAAATGCCTTGGTCCTCAAACGCCTTGGTTCTCAAACGCCGGAAACCCAGAAGTACGTATTCCGGTTTTCGAACGTTTTTCAGAAGCCGGACGTCTGATGCGGCTGTCGGCTATTGTTTCCGGGGCACCTGCACCAATCAAGCTGCACCTTGGTTTTCGGACATTTTGGAAGTTAAATGGACTTGTGGGACAGATTAAGTTTTTGCTATTTATTTTGCAGTGAAGGTCCTGTGTGAGTGTCTGGAGGCAGTTGGAGGATGGATGGCGGCTAACAGATTGAGGTTGAATCCTGACAAGACAGAAGTACTGTTTTTGGGGGACAGGAGGCGGGCAGGTGTGGAGGATTCCCTGGTCCTGAATGGGGTAACTGTGCCCCTGAAGAACCAGGTGCGCAGCCTGGGAGTCATTTTGGACTCACAGCTGTCCATGGAGGCACAGGTCAAATCTGTGTCCAGGGCAGCTGTTTACCAGCTCCATCTGGTACGTAGGCTGAGACCCTATCTGCCTGCAGACTGTCTCCCCAGAGTGGTGCATGCTCTGGTTATCTCCCGCTTGGACTACTGCAATGCGCTCTACGTGGGGCTACCTTTGAAGGTGACTCGGAAACTACAACTAATCCAGAATGCGGCAGCTAGACTGGTGACTGGGGGCGGCCGCCGAGACCATATAACACCGGTCTTGAAAGACCTACACTGGCTCCCAGTACGTTTCCGAGCACAATTCAAAGTGTTGGTGCTGACCTTTAAAGACCTAAACGGCCTTGGTCCAGTATACCTGAAGGAGCGTCTCCACCCCCATCATTCTGCCCGGACGCTGAGGTCCAGAGCCGAGGGCCTTCTGGTGGTTCCCTCATTGCGAGAAGCAAAGCTACAGGGAACCAGGCAGAGGGCCTTCTCGGTAGTGGCGCCCGCCCTGTGGAACGCCCTTCCAGCAGATGTCAAAGTGATAAACAACTACCTGACATTCAGAAGACATCTTAAGGCAGCCCTGTTCAGGGAAGTTTTTAACGTGTGATATTTTAGTGTATTTTTGGTTTCTATGGAAGCTGCCCAGAGTGGCTGGGGAGGCCCAGCCAGATGGGCAGGGTATAAATAAATTATTATTATTATTATTATTATTATTATTATTAGCATTAGCATTAGCATTTTTGTTTTTGAGGCATTTTCATTTCATTTGTTTTTGTGACTATGTGAAACCCAGTTCAGCTACTGATTGATTGTGTGACTGAGGAAATGGATAAAAGCCCCCCATCCAAACAAGGACTATCACCCATGCAGGTAAGAATTTTTTATTTTTTATTTTTTATCATCTACAATACTATCTTATTTATTTTATAGTACAGTACATTGGTTATTGCTTTCATTTTATGGATCAGTGGTCTTGTTAGATAGTAAAATTCATGTTTAATTACTGTTTTAGGGGTAGTTTCCAAAAGTCTGGAATGGATTAATCTGTTTTGCATTACTTTCTATGGAAAAGCGTGCCTTGGTTTTGGAATGCTTTGGTTTTGGAACGGACTTCCGGAATGGATTAAGTTTGAGAACCAGGTACCACTGCATTCTGATGTTCTGTGTTCCCTCTCATGCACAGATTTCCCCACAAGGCAGGTGACTCTGCCCGGGCATATTCATAACAAAAATAAATATTGTATCATCTCGGAATATAAAGGATAGATTTCATTTCCCCCCCTGCTTTGACACCAACTGCTAAAAACCTGCCTTTAAGACACAGAGAGACACAAAAACTATGAATATTTCCTCTTGACCACTGGGTGGGTTTTGCTTGAACGCTCAGCGAAGATGAAAAACACTTGATTTTGGCAACCAAATTCACTTCAGAGGCGCTTCAGTTGTTAGTGCCCTTTGAGGATCAGGCTGCTTGTGAAGCTGTGAAATTTATTGGTGTACTTTGTGTGTTGCAGGCAGGTGCTACAATATAGCCCAGTGGGAGGCCTGTGAAAGTCCATTGATTTTAATGGGCTTAAGCACACCTAACTCTCTGTTGGGTTGTGGCCAAAGGGCAAAGTGGGACATTATAAATGAAAGCTAGTAAAAGGAAAACACAGGCTGCAATCCTATGGACAGTTAACCTGAGCATAATCCCATTGGCTTCGGTGGCATGTATATGCATACTGCTGCGCACAATGTCTTTATGCGGCCAGAAATGGGATACTAATTGTCAGCTCAAAGACTTAAAATGATGCTATGCTCAGCTTGTAAAAGAAAGGGAGAACTGGCTGCAGCCCAACCAGTAAGGGAGCCAATAAAATTAAACATTGGGAAGGTGGGGGAGATACCCTGGCAACAGAAAGGAAGACATTTTTCAAAACGTATATAAATTGATAACTGAAGATCTTTCAAAAGTGCTTAATGATAGACATTCACCCAGACTGCAAACCTGGCTCATGCCTTAATGAAAAAGCAGAGTCGGAACGTAACCTCCCATTTCAAAACTGTGAACAGCTCAACAAGCAGTCTTGAAATCTGTCAGTTTTAAAGCGTGCCAGTGTAGGCAGCAGATGTGCTAATATGTTGAGAGGCACAAGTTGCAGAATGCAATGCAATTTATATTTTATAAAGTGAGAACATTATTTTTGTCATATAGTGGATAAAAGAATTGTCAATCCAAGGAGGGGGGGAGGAAATAGATTTTGAAAGAACACCCAACTTGTTGTATAAGCTGGCAATTTCACATGATATGAAGAATTCCAGAAAAGTTTAATGCACTCCAATACCCTAAACGGTTCCCATGCATTTACAACTTTCACCCCCATTCCTCTCAATGGGATATGGATGTAATGGGTCTCTCATTTCTGCCATCTAGAAGAATCATGGCTGGGAATCAGCAGAGCTTCTGCATGATAACATTTGAAATCATTCCAGATTGTACACAGTCCTAATTCTCACAGGCTTTCATAAAGCACAACAAAATGTGCATTGGCCACAAAACATCATATGAAGCTGCAAGGCTTTGCCATCATAGTTGTTGGGCACAGGTGGATGTGTTTTCTCCAAGGATGTTTCCTTATAGCATCAGCAGCAAGAGTGGCATCAGGAATCAGCACTGTTGAACAGCTGCCAACAGCCTGAGCCCTCACCACAGGCTCCAATGTCAGCCCCTTACCCAGATCTGGCAGCAAGCCCCAAAGAGGCATCAAGGCTTGGTGGCAAAGGTTCCCAGGTGGTCTTGGGTGATGTGGTGCTGCTGTGGCTCTCAGTGAATACTGCTAATTGTGGGATGTGAAACACAAGAGCAGTCAAGTACAAGATTCCTAGAGTGAACATGTTTACACATGGGGAGGAATGTTTGTCCAGCCAGCAGGTAAACTTCCTGTTTCCTTCTGGGCTGGGGCAATCTGTATGTGACTAGAGGTGGGCGTGGCCTCACCTGTGCAGGTAACGACAAAAGCACAGGGCAGGACAGCCATCTCTCACTCTTTGACTACATGCATCAAAGAAGCAACATCTGCCTAGCCAAAGAAGTTCTCTTAGCCTCCAACCAAGAGAGACAAAGGCATTGTCTCCTTATGAGATAGTTTCCAGGAGTATGTTACTTTTCTAAGCTAAGTCTGCCTTCTGGGATCCGATTGTGAACAGAATGTGAGTAAACTCTTTTCATACTTTTATAGAAGACTGTGTCGTGTCTTATCTTTTATGAGGGAATAAGGGGGAAATACCAGAACAGTTATTATAGAAGCTTTCGCGAGCCTGAGCAAACACATCCGCTGTGAGTTTAAAAAGGGGAATGTTACTCTGCTAAGACAAGTTGGAAAGGCTATAATCAAACAATATATCCTCTCCTGCATCCCTGAACATTCCCACACTAATGTCCTTTAGGAGCAGCTAGAAGCCATTTGCCTTCCCCAGGGCTAGCATCCTGGAAAGAGGGCAGATTGGATGTGGCAGCCTAAGCAGTTTCAGCATGATAACCAAGAGAGAAATAAAGATGAAAGCCCTCTTCAGGTGGATACAAGCACAGGTGAAGAGTGGGGTTGTTCATGTTCAGCCTCCCCAAGGTGCTCTCCATAGTTTCACAGCATGTCTGCAGTGCGGGAACCTGCCCAAGGTGCATAGGCCATGAGCAGAAATTCTGAGGGCTCAGGGTTCCAGCTCATGAAGGCAGCCCATGTATAGTGGTACCTTGGGTTAAGTACTTAATTCGTTCTGGAGGTCCGTTCTTAACCTGAAGCTGTTCTTAACCTGAAGCACCACTTTAGCTAATGTGGCCTCCCGCTGCTGCTGCGCCGCTGGAGCACAATTTCTGTTCTCATCCTGAAGCAAAGTTCTTAACCTGAGGTAATATTTCTGGGTTATAGGAGTCTGTAACCTGAAGCGTATGTAACCTGAAGCGAATGTAACCCGAGGTACCACTGCCATTTCGCAGACATGCCCTCAAATCATTGAGAGCCTTAGGGAAGGGCCAGCATGGAGTGTGATGGACACTCATAGACAGACATGCCCTTCCAACTCACATGATTATTATTCAGAGAGCTAGAGAGAGAGGACAAGGAGCAGTTCAGGAGCAAGATGGGTCTGTGCATGTTTCCCTGTGATGGACTGAGCTCCCGTTGCTCTGTCCCAGCTTCTGCCAACCTAGCAGTTCGAAAGCACACCGGTGCAAGTAGATAAATAGGTACCGCTGTGGTGGGAAGGTAAACAGAGTTTCCATGCACTCTGGTTTCCATCATGGTGTTCTGTTTTGCCAGATGTGGTTTAGTCATGCTGGCTGTATGTCCCAGAAAGCTGTCTGTGGACAAACACCAGCTCCCTCAGCCTGAAAGCAAGATGAGCGCTGCAACCCCATTGTCACGTTTGACTGGACTTAAGCTTTATGTAGTCAAAATAATGGACTGATTCTCTGTGACAATACAAGCCGTGATGTCTTCTGATTACAGAAGAAGACACATTGGGTTGAAACATGCCTGGTCCTTTTGACAAATTTCATTGTCATCTGTTGGTGACAATGGATGCTGATCAGTATTTGACCTGAGTTTACAAGCTAACTTATTTTTAAATTAATTTTATCTGTTTTGACTACATTTTAACATCATTGCATTGGATTAAAGTTGCTATTTATTTGTGTGTGTTCTTATCCAATTTAATTTTTGATTTTTGGTTTGTAGTTTGGATTTAGCACATTATTTCTTGTGCTGTGCTGGACCATAGGGCCATCGTTTAACAAATGTGGCAACCATCCGCCACAAAATAACTTATTTTTTAAAAGTTCAGTCATGAAAAGACTGGGACTGTCTGACTTTATCATATATACATGGAACAAATGATTAAAAGGGGGTTGTCCTAGACAATGCCTGTTTATTTGAATATCTACATGTTTTGTAGTTAATTCAGATGAACATGCATATACTGTATAAAACAGGGATAGTCAATGCAGTGAACTACAGATACTGTTGACTACAATTCTCATCATCCCTGACCTTTGGCTATGCTAGCTGGGGTTGATAGGAATTGGAGTCCAACAACATATGGAAAACTCCTCATTGATTCCCCTGCCCCACCCTGGCATGCAACCGCTGAATGCAAAAACTTTCAGGGTCTCTGCCTAATTTGCTAAACCAAAATAAGTTATCAGACTGAGATATTAATACACATTGTGGCAGGGAGAAGAACCCAGGTTTGGGTGGCTCTCCGTTAGGCTCGGAAGAAAAACGGCTTGTGGAAAACAGTTCCTATCAGACTAAAGGATTAATAGCTTAAAGGTAGAACAGAATCTTTCTGAAAAAAGAAGGTAAAGAGAACAGCATTTCACACAAAAAACAACACCAAAACCTGGGTTCCTCTATAAACAGTTTACTTCCCATAACTATGGAGAACCTCCTGTTGTTATGTGATTTTTCCCCTCCTGGGGAGTGAAGATGGGCTGCTGTGTTTTGAATTGAGGCCAATATGAGACCTGATTTCTCAGCCACACAGGAATTGAGAATCCTTATTCAAATAAATTATTTTGCTTTTCTGTTGTATATCCTTGCTGAGCTGTGTACACATGGAAGCAGTGTCAACAGAATAAATTTAGGCAGCCAAGGAGTCAGATAGAGCCTTTCCTCCTCCCAGGAGGGGAGGGGTTGTGATCGGGAGATGATTCCCACGTCATGCAGGGGGCGCTCCACCCCCTGCTTCAACTCCAGGGCTGGCGCCACGCCCCTCCCCAGTTGGGCACCCAATAGGGAAGCTCGGCGGGGGCGTGGCTTGCTGCTCAAACGAAGCCGCGCCAGCGATCCCCACCATTGCACACACATTTTCTTCGAGTCACCCACCCTCCACTCCCTTTAGATTAGCTGTTCCTGAGACTTTGCTATGGACCTCTGGTTGGTCGCCCTGTTTAACCAGGGGGCCTGGTAGGAGTTTTTTTCCAATTGGCTAAATTGGCCCGGCCTCTTGGTTTTTTTCACCTACCTCGTAGCAACCGTCACAACTTTCGTGGTATTTGGCGGTTAGGCATTGGAATGTGTTGTTGGTGTTTCGGGTGGCAAGGTGTGGCCATCGCCTTCCCCGACAATTTTGGGTATTCCGCTAAAGGAATCTGGGGGTCGTGGATCCTGTCCGATGCCCGTGTGGCGGGGGGCCATGGCACGACCCTCGGTGACATCAGGAAGAGAGCATATAGTTGGATTAGCATCAACAGGCTTCCCTTACTGGTGGTTAACCCCTCCTCAGACTCACCCCTCTACGAGTGGGTGGAGTCTAATGTTCCGTGGTCCACTGCCTTAGCCAATACCTTCTCACATGCTGTAATCAATAAAGTTGTGGCCTTTACCTTACCCATTAACCTTTCATTCTGTGTCCACTTTTCTTTATTCCCCAAGCGGGGATCGGGTCCTCGAATCACAACCACCATCTTATCTGAATCCCAGAAACCAAGTACTGTACATTCTTAACCATTTAACTGCAAAACACACAATTGGTGTGTGTGAAAGAATGTGTATATTACTAGACCCAGACTTTTTAGAAACAAAAATCCTGCCATCAAGGAGAAACAAAGATAGCTGAAAAGATTTATCATTTTTATAATGAATCTTTTTAATTCCTTTGTTGCTGTTCTATTATTAAATTTTGCAGCAAGGTTAACCTCCATCAAGTGAATCTCTAATAACTTGCTAGTCAGGGAATCTCAAAAGGGAGAGTCTGTCTAGTCGTCTCATATTTTTGTTACACTGTCACTAGACACATAAAACAGCCAGTGGCACTAGCCAAGTTAATTATCTACATTTTTTTCCACATGGCCCACTGTCCTGAAGAACCAACACACATTAACCTTGCAGTGTGAACTGCCTCAGACCTTCTGCACTGAATGAGATTACTCCTAGTCCCAACTGGTCTTTGTCAATTTTCCTGATCCTATGGGTTGCCAAGTTCATGCTCCACAGTAGCTAATATATTAATTTTCCTTAGAGAGAGAAAGTAACTTTAAGTTCACATACACTACCAGGCAACTTGGAGACATCTGTGCTGGTATGGAGCAAATATCCAATTTACAAACAAGCATTGGAAATTGAAACATACACAAGGTGTTTAATAGATCCTGTGCAGAAACACAGTGGAATTTGTTGAGTTGCAAATTAAGTGGGTAATCCAAAATACCAAGCCATGTTTATGTGCTGGTGCTAGGATCTGTTATTTGATGAGTATGTTATTAAATAGGTACACAAACACTGTTGTTCAGGAGGGTTCTGCTGGATGTATTTGCATTTCAATATAAACATCATGGTTCATAGCAAACCAAATCAGAAATCAGAGATCTAAAGAGACCAGGGAAATTCTAATGGCCCCTGATTATCCATGGAACACAGTGCAGGCATAACTCATTAGACAATAAAGCAAAGATATGGAGATGAAATAAACAGACAGCATCACAGAGGAAGCCAAATGCTTGAGTATGAGAAATAAACAAGACACCTGGATTCAAATCCCAACATAGGTACTGCTTGATAGTGTGATCCTTTATATATCTACTCAGAATAGAGGAGAAATTCAGTTCAGTTTGCATTTAGAGATGAACCTACCAAAACAGCACAAGGACCAAAATACACCCACCTTTCAAAATTCACAAGTCCCTGAATTTCCCAGTGCTGTTCCCCAGCCAAGTTATGTGTACAAAAATGTAGACACTGAAAGTGTGCAGGAAAAAATGCATATATGAATGAAACAAGCATACAAAAAGTAATTATGTTAGGGGACACTGCTCTGCCAAAATGTGTATATTTGGGGGGAAAATGTGCATGCATTAAGAGAAATTCACGCAAAATGCTGGTGAATTTTCTGAAGACTTTTCAAGCTTGTGCGAAAGTGTGGGGAACCAAATTTAAGATTGGAGGGGGAAGGATGTGAAACTGGGAGGGAATTAAATTAGCAGTTTCACCCAACCCTAGTCTTAGCCAAAGAAGCATAAAATGTAGGTGTGCACATACAGACACAGAAACACACAGAGAGAGCAGGGCTTCAAGGCTTACTTCTAAATTGTCTCATGAGACTTTGGACCCAACTTTCCTGTAGGCTGATTTCTTCCCTTTCTGTTGCACTCAGTTAGTTATCAGTGTAGCAGGCAGCCCCATTCTTATCCCAGCAATTCAAGTAGCCTTCATGCATTCTGTCCTATTTCAGCCACAGCAACAGTCCCAAATGAAAGTACTGTATGAGCAATATCCCTAAACGGATATTGGTATATACGTAATTGGGAATCAATGTCTTCTTGAAAAGGATGCAATGCGGCCATGCAAACTAATGCCAGTGTACTGGAAGAAGCAAATAACACCCATGTCAAAGCAATGTTTCTTCAACATCAACTTTGTTGGACTGGTCATGTTGTGCAGATGCCCAATTATTGTCTACTCTATTCCGAACTTAAAAATGGAAAGCGTAATGCTGGTGATCAATGAAAGAGGTTCAAAGACTCTCTCAAGGCAAATCTAAAAATATGTAGTATAAACACCAACAACTGGGAAACCTGGCCTGTGAGTGTTCCAATTGGAGAACAGCCTTTACCAAAGGCGTCATGGGCTTTGAAGATGCTCGAACTCAGGACGAAAGGGAGAAACATGCTAAGAGGAAGACATGCTTGGCAAACCCTCACTGTGATCAACTACTACCCGGAAACCAATGCCCCCACTGTGGAAGGACATGTGGATCCAGAATTGGCCTCTACAGTCACTTACGGACTCACTTTTAAAACTGTGTTTATGGAAGACAATCTTACTCAGCTATGAGTGGTCGCCAAAGAAGAAGAAGAAGATTCATTTCACCTGGTTCATTATTTCTGCCTTCGTTTTGACACACTTTTCTTCAAGAACACATACCGTATTTTTCGCCCTATAGGGTGCACTGGCCCATAAATAATAATAAAAAAATATCCCCCCCCCCTCCTATGGGGCGAAAAATACGGTACCTTACAAATGATATAGTAAGTGAATGCTTGGTAGCAATTCGCCTTTGCAATGAGCAGCTTATTTGACTGTTACTGGATTACTGCTTTTAGCGCCTGATTTTTTTTCCAGTTCTTCCATTTTGCATTAGAATCCTTTGGGAGTTCAATGCCTTTGGTTCAAAATAAGGGGGGTGGAGAGGAGAAGGAAGGAAGTACTGGATATTCTTCTAAGGAAACATTGGCATTAATTCACATGACATAAAGCACTAGTCAAATGTAAGGTTAACAAGGGCTTATCAGTATCCACCTCACAGCTCTTGCCCTACAGTAAATCCTTTTCTGTCCATTCAATTCTCTACAGGAACAACAGCAAGATGTTTAGAACGAACTCTGACCATCAAGACAGTTGCTGTGTAAGGTAGGCTCAGCATGTCATTCCATTTGAAAAGCTGCTAAAGCCAGTGATTTCAAAGACACAGCATTGCCAAAGGCTATGAACTGAAACAGAAAGGAAGCCCGTTTTCTATTTGATGATGGGGATTTTTTTTTTTTTAAGGTTGCTTATGATGCAATTCTCCTTCATGGATCACTGCCTTGTCATGGTGAAGGGGCTTGAATAACTCAGAGAAGCTATGAGCTATGCCGTGCAGGGGCACCCAAGATGGACAGGTCACAGTGGAGAATTTTGACCAAACGTGATCCACCTGGAGCAGGAACCAGCAAGCCACTCCAGTATCCCTGACAAGAAAACTCCATGGACAAAGACAGCAAGCATATGGAGTGCCTAGCGTGCTCTGGTCCATGGGGTCACAAAGAGTAAGACACAACTAAACAACAACAAATGATGCAATCATATCAGACATTGACTTTTTTGAGAAGCTCTGAACTGCCAATCCTCCCAAGACTGCCCACACACAGAGGTACATCAGAAGTCGAACGGAATCCGTTCCAGAAGTACGTTCGACTTCCAAAATGTTTGGAAACCAAGGCGTGGCTTCTGATTGGCTGCAGGAAGCAAATTTTAAAACTCAAACAAATTTACCCCTACTAATCTAGTAAAAATACCATATTTTTTCATTTATTGGATGAGGTTTTTTGACACAAAAATCATGTAAAAAAACTGGGGTCGTCCAATACACAGATAGAGGCATTGGGGGGCGCTGTGCACAGGGAGCGATCTGGGGGCACTGGCTAGTGGCGCACAGCTTCTCCCAATGCCACAGCAAACAGAGAGCAATCTGGGGGCGCTGGCTGGCAGTGCACAGCTTCCCCCGATGCTGCTGCACACAGGAAGCACTCCCTGGATTGTTTCCTGTGCACAGCGGCATGGGAGAAGGTGCACTCTGGCCAACCGGCCCGCTGGCTGGAGCGCAGCTTCCCTCAATGCTGCTGCGCGAGGGAAATACTCCCTACCTGCGCACAGGAAATGATCTAGGGAGTATTTCCATTCCGCAGCAGCACTGAGGGAGAAGCTCAACAACTTTGGGCCATCTCCCCTCATTTGCTTAAAATTGAGTCACTAAAAATAGGGGGGTCTTATACATGGGTGCAGGGACGTGGGTGGCGCTGTGGGTTAAACCACAGAGCCTAGGACTTGCCGATCAGAAGGTCAGAGGTTCGAATCCCCGCGACGGGGTGAGCTCCTGTTGCTCGGTCCCTGCTCCTGCCAACCTAGGAGTTCGAAAGCACAAAGTGCAAGTAGATAAATAGGTACGGCGTTTCCGTGTGCTGCTCTGGTTTGCCAGAAGCGGCTTAGTCATGCTGGCCACATGACCTGGAAGCTGTACACCGGCTCCCTCAGCCAATAAAGCGAGATGAGCGCCGTAACCCCAGAGTCGGCCACAACTGGACCTAATGGTCAGGGGTCCCTTTACCTTTACCTATGCATGGGACCATCTTATAGACAGAAAAATACAGTATATATGAATTGCAGAGTTGGAAGGGACCACAAGAATAATCTAGTCCCATGGTTCCCAACGTGGGGCACATGCCCCAAAGGGGGGCCATTTGATTTTTAAGGGGGCGTCCAATAGATGGAAAAGTACGGTACATGTTTTGGAATCCGAACTACATAAAGGTACAAGCCTTGTGATGATATGATGCAAGCTTTCCAAAAGGACGTTTAGAAATGAAGAGACCCGGCAGATTTTGCAATCCATGTGCTCACAGACCCTTCTCCGTGTTCCGCGCGCCATACAGAATTCTCCCATTATGATTAGGAAACATGCAGCCACAGGACCTGTCAAACACAACATCAACTAGTGCTGGGGAAATGTGCAGCTTGGTGAGCTCCCGGCAAGCTGCCTTGTTAGCGCTGTCTGCTAATGAGCACTTGCTTGTGGAGGCAAGTAGGGAGAGCAAATGTGCACACCCACCCACACCCCAAACGAAGCAAAAGAGACCTCTACCCTGAAGCATTGTCTAAAGGAGGTTTGTAATAAGCTGACTTCTAATCTGGGGGGGGGGGGGTGCTGCTGCACTGAAAGTGTTGCCCTCGCTAACAAGGGAAGAAGTTTAGATCCCCCCTTCATCCTGCCCACAGATGGCTCGCTGTCTCGTTTTTTCCTTTTGTCAGTATGCCATGTACAAATGCCTTTCCTGCTGACATTTCATCTTGTACAATTGCCGTGCTGTGGCTGGTGCAGAATATAGTACCCTTAGATTCTGATTGATTCTAAGAAGTTCAATTATCTGACCCTAATCCTACCTTGCTGCACTGATTACCACCAGTCAAGGGTTTGCATTAGTTATGAAGTGTTCTGTTGACCTAGAAGGTCCTTCAGAAACAGGGATCAGATTACCTTTGTGAATTACTGACTCCCGCTCATCTGATTGTTAATAGAGGTCAGCTAATTCCTTCGGTGGACAAATTTCCAGATATCGTGTGTTTATAAAGCCTATCATTTTTTGATCGGTAGTTAATAACAACGGCAGCATTGCAGAAATTAGAAGGAGCAATTGTACTTTAATTCCTCCAGTCAAGGTCTCCGCCAATAATAGACTTACCACTCTTTTTCTCTCTCAAGGAAAGCTCATTGCCTATTCATAGCAGATTGATCCCAAATTTAACCTTGTTTTAAATGCAAGCTGATGTGTTTTCATTCTGAATCATGCGACTGGGATTCTAAATGGTTTTAGAATGTACTGAAATATAAAAAGTGGGGATCAACGGATTGTCTCAATGCACCTGAAATATACATGTGCGTGTATTGTGAGAGCTCTGTGAAAGTTGGAAATGTCAAATAATTCTGGCGCACCTTTGCAAATATGTTATACCCTGACCTTCCTGAAGTACCTAGCCAAACTTGGTTTGTTGTGTTTTTGCTTTTGAAAATAGCAGGAAGGGGGCTGATTGGGACTGTTTTGCACAAGAAGGGAAAGAGTACAGTCCCAGTGAAAATTGCCCTCTCCTAAAGCTGATATTTGCACCAGGAGGAAAGCTACCAGTGGGAACAATGATAATGCACGAAGTGTGTCACTTGGCACACTTTTTAGAAAGTGAGGGGTGGCAGCAATAGAGAGCCAGAAATTTTTCTGTGGCTTGCATTTGAGCTAGGGAAGAATTTCAGAGCTTTTAAAGGCTTGGCTTTTATTTGAAATCAAAGTAGATCAGGGCTAACATTTCTGAGCCAGGCTTGAGAAAATATCAACAGCGTCCCCAGTCAACTCACAAATTCCATAAATCCCAAATCGCCAATGCTTTAATTACGCACAATTCAAAACCAAATAAGACCCTTGACCTTTTCTCTCTTTTTTTAATAGCTGGCCAACCAGGTAGGGATAAGGAAACTTAGGGAAAGATGAAGTTATAGAAAGCAGCCATCTCCATTTAGGGTTTTGTGGGAGAGAGATGAGAGGCTTTAACGGAGGCTTTAACTGAGGCTTTTCAATGTCCAGAACTGCTGGTGGTAGTTGCTGTACTCTAATAGCCATTGTCAATCTATATAATTTGGTTTGAAAATCTACACCAATCCTAACGCCATTTACCCTGGAGTAAGTCCTATTGAATTCAGTAGGACACACTTTTGTGCAGGCATGGTTAGGATTGCACTGTCAGGCTGGATCTAGTCCCATCAAAGAAGCATTTCAGTTAAACACGTTGCAAACTTTGTATGAGAAATCGGGTTGGCAAAAACAGAACTCCACAGCGCCATCTGGTGTCACAGTGTTAGAATGCATACAAAGCGCTTTTTCTTTGCCAAGGTAGCTAAGTCCTAGGTCCCTTTTCTCTCCACAAAAGTTGCGTGAACTTCCCTCTAACTGGGAATGGAGAGCAGGCCGTTTCAACAATCGTATTATCAATATTTTATTTTTGTTTCTCAAAAAAACCAAGCACACGATGATGAGTGATAAAAGTCAAACGACTGTCAATACTCAAAATCTCTTCCTTAGAGACGTAACTGTAATTTGACTGTCTAGCATTCAGGAGACACTCTGGGGTGTAAAGATTGTTTTATTGTTTGTGATTAAACCAGCTAGACATCGCAGGGGGTTAAACAATAGCTTCAAAATAAAAAGGGAAGAATATGTTTTTTTTTTCTTTAAAAGAAATAACAACAAAACAATCAGGCTACTGTGGTGATGAGGCTTAAAGAGAAGTATAACTCAGTAAATCTGACAAAAAGTCATCAACTTCTAAAGAAAGCATTGAAAACATGGTGTTTATTTTTTTGCATTTAAAAAAAGGTTTCAGGTGTTGTTTGTATGTTAGCGGGTGCCTAATGAAGATCAGTGGAAAAATATAACCAAAATGCTAAAATGTGCTTCTCTATCTTTGTGGATCATGATTATATAAAAAGATAGGTGTTCTGTTCTTAGTTTGGGAAGTATATTTTTGGTCATGTTTATGCCTTTTTACTTGCTGCCTGAAAAATCCTACTCTGCAAAACTCAGAGAGCCTCCTGCAAGGCGAAGTGACATTTGGTGCTTATTATTGTGAGTTTCTAGATACGCAGATGTGGATAGAAATAAATAAATGGGTAACTAGGCTTGGCAGGTCCTCTGGTACTTCAGAAGGGGGGAGAAATGGGATTCTGGGGAAGGGGGGGAAGCACTGCTCATTCATTGTTTGCCCTATGATCCTGAAGAGACATAACCTTAATCCAAGCAGTTTTCCTCAGTGCTTGAATTTATCATCATGCCAGGGGTGTGAAACCTTGGATACTGATAAATTTGAAATATGGGGCCATATATGTAGATTTGTATTTGCTAAAGTTTATTTTATACATGCCAATTGTGATTTTCTCTGGGGTGATGTAATCTACACCTCAGCCCAGATGACCCAAGAACAGTTGAACATCAATGCATTTGCCATATGTCCTCTTTTTCCAGCACAAGTCCTCTTTTTCATGGGTAGAGTCATCACAGTGATACATAGTTGTTGTTGTTGTTTAGTCATTTAGTCGTGTCCGACTCTTCGTGACTCCATGGACCAGAGCACGCCAGGCACTCCTGTCTTCCACTGCCTCCCGCAGTTTGGTCAAACTCATGCTGGTAGCT
>JAXCMG010000071.1:2411103-2483247 GCA_034642415.1 Podarcis siculus | reverse complement strand
ATATATATATATATATATATATATATATATATATATATATATATATAGTATACATTCAGCAAAATATTTGAATTGCATTTAGAATTCAGCGGCTACAGTCCATTAAAATTGAAATAGTTTCTCTCTCAGCATTATTCAAAGAGGCCAGCAGCGTGCTGTTGTCCATGATGTCATTTTTATTATCTCTGCATCCTCTGGGAAAACCTGAAGGCGGACTCTTGCTCTCTAATCTGGGATGGGTATTTTGTTACATAATAGGAGATGCATCAGAACCAGACTATACTAGGTGTCTGAAGAATGGAGCTAAAAGCATGAGTACACAAAGAGTCCATAGGATAGAACCATAGGATTGTAGAGTTGGAAGGGACCACAAGGATCATCTAGTCCAACCCCCTGCAATGCAGGAATCTTTTTGCCCAACGTGGGGCTTGAACCCATGAGCCTGAGATTAGGAGTCTCATACTCTACCAACTGAGCTTTCCCAGTGGGTCAGTCACAAAACTGAACCGGGGCCTGGGCAGGGTGGGGGAAATAGGAATCTGCCTTCTTCTGAGTCAGACTGTTGGGTCCATCTAATACATTATTTGTTAGTTTCTGTTTCTCACTGAGCAGCTGCTGGGAGTCACAGGACTCTGTTTACATTCCAGAGACCTTGCAGTCTCACGGGAAAGGGAGATGGGATGTGACATTAGTGGTTTCCTGTTTCCTTTGTCCCTTTGTTCCTTTGTTTCTGTTGCTCTCTGCTTCCATAGAGAGAGGATGTCTTTTCTGTTCTGCGTAGTTTAGAAATAAAACTCTTTACAATGTAGCTCATACTGTCTCATCCTTCCCTGTGCTGGGAACTCTGCTGGGAGGACGTGCCTTGGAGCCTCATCAAAGGCTCGAGGTCGTTATTCGTCAGAGGCGATTTCAAAGCCTCGGCTGGGACGAAGATGAGCCTTATCAGCTTGGCCGAGATGAGATTCCGACATTATTGTCCACACTGACTGGCAGTGTCTCTCCAGGTGTCATGGACTGGACTGAGGAGGAATGGTGGAGAGCACACACCCCCTCCCCTGAAACTTCCAGAGAAAATGGAGATAGTATAGATTTAGAACAGTGGTTTGCAGAAGGTCACAGTTTATAGGCTGCAGAAGGGAGAAGCTGGGAAATATTGGGAGAGGAGCAGGGGAGAAACAGCTGACAGATTCAGTGTCTTTAGAAAGCATTCCAGACTCCCCCCCTAATGGCGGGAATTGAAAGTAGGAGAATAGAAAGCTCAGAGGCAGAAAGCACAGAGAGATGGAGGGGATTGTTGGCAAGCAGCCAAGGAAATGGGGACAATTGGCCCACCGGCCAGTGTGCTGGGCGAACTCCAGTCCTTGGTGAAGCATGAATCTGCAACCCAAGCTTCAGAAGCTAGGGCAGCAGAGTAAACGCTGCGCAAACAGAAGTGACAGCAGAGGCTGTGTGAGCATATTTACAAGCAGTTTATTCAGCGTACAGCAGGACAAAAGGAAACATGTCTGGTCTCCTTCGTGTCCAAAGCAAAACGGCTAAAGCAAAAGCTACACACAAATGGAAGCTCCCAGCAAGCTGTGCTGGAGTGTAAACAGGCATGTGACACACAACAATCATGCCTGTTCCTTAAGGTGGAATGGAATATCCCAACAGGGGTGGGGCTTTACTCAGAGCAACACCATTATCCAATAGATGACGTTTCTATGTCTCTCTCTCTCTGTGAATATTGAATAAAATATCTTGGTAAGAGCTTCTTGTCTTTCCTTTACTGGCAGCCGGACGTGAGGGAGGGGGATTGGATTCCTTGACTCCAGGGTTGCAGACAGCACTCTTTCCCAGGCCTACCTGGAGATATCAGAAATTGAATTTGAGGAATATCAGGAATTGAATTGAATCTGCATGCAAAGCAGATTAGGGCTGGGCGATATATTGTCCAAAACCAGTTTGAAGTCCATATCATTGGTTTCATTATTTTTGACCTGCCAGTATATCGTGAATCATGATGTGTGTGTGGGTGTACTTTCAAAAATCACAATATGGGAGGGGGGAAGACATGAAACCAGCCAATGATTTTCTTGATTCCTGAAGCCCTTACTAACTCTGCCAGCTGAGCTCTCCCCTGCCTCCTACAGTGAGCAGCAAATCACAAGAGCAGGCACTGGCAAAAATCACGATGGAGGGAAAACCGTGAAGCCAGCCAAAGCCTCTACATAGCTCCATTCTTATTTCAGATATATCAGTATATCTTGGTGGTGGCGCCCGCCCTGTGGAACGCCCTCCCATCAGATGTCAAGGAAATAAACAACTATCTGACTTTTAGAAGACATCTGAAGGCAGCCCTGTTTAGAGAAGCTTTTAATGTTTGGTGTTCTATTGTGCTTTTAATTGTGTTGGGAGCCGCCCAAAGTGGCTGGGGAAACCCAGCCAGATGGGCGGGGTATAAATAAATTATTATAATTATATTATTATTATTATTATTATTATTATTATTATTATTATTTTCAGCTGGTGATAAGCGGCTGGTGAATGGAGTTTCACTGGGTTCATATGGCTGGCCCTGCAGGGTCAAAGCCTGACAGGGTTGTTTAATGAGTAATATAAATATCCAGTTCTTCTATAAGAGATACAAGATACATCTTGAAATATATGTATTTTTTTTAAGCCGTGATGGCACAACACACTTTAAGGGGTTGCAAAGATATTTTTGTAAGGTAATAACAATGATCTTTAGTTTGTAGCACTAAAATCACCTGTTTGGGCCCTTGATGTTCTGACATATTGTCGCATGACAGCCGAGCAATCTCACTTTTACCAGATGAGAGAAATTCTTTGCAAACTTGCTTTCTAAATGTTTTCTGGTGAAAACCAAGGTGATGAACTATTGAACATTCAGTTCATTAGTTGTCATCCAATGTGACACCTCCATCTTTCAAGCAGCACTGCAGAAAATCAAAGCTTCGCAGAACTGCACTTAAAAGCGGGATAGAGAACCATATTATCTTAAAGTAATGTTTCCATGAAGGCTACCTCTCAGTGGAACTTAAAAGGTAACCATTTTCAGACATCCATAAATTTGAGATACAGAGTGCATTGTATCTACACACCCTTATCAGAGAACATATCTCCAAAGAATAATGAATCCCACATCTGCAAATATGTAGTCATTGATGTTTTTATGTAGGATTTTTAATTTTAGAAGAAAGATGTATTTGCATGGGTATCAGATAAGTCTGGAAGCAATAATCCCTGATCTCTCTGAGTTAAAAAAAAATCTCTTACTGCTGTGGGAGCAGGGAAGTTTTCCATCTACACAGAAGCAGGATTTTCACTCAAGCCATTCAATAATAATAATAATAATAATAATAATAATAATAAATTTTATTTATATCCCACCCTCCCCAGCCGAAGCCGGGCTCAGGGCAGCTAACAACAATAAAACATTACAAAAGTACAACACAACACAACACTCTAAAATCATTCATTCCAAATCATTCATTCCACACTCTAAAATCATTCAAACTCTAAAATCATTCAAACCAATGGCAACCATTGGGGCAGAGCTCCGCGAAGTTTGCCGAAGGAGGGAGTCAGGCTGTGCCCTGGCCAAAGGCCTGGTGGAACAGCTCTGTCTTGCAGGCCCTGCGGAAAGATGTCTAGTCCCACAGGGCCCTAGTCTCTTGTGACACTTCAAAGAGTTGTCATAGTTGCACCCTGGCACAATTAGGCAAAATCTGAGGAATCGCTAAAAGTATCTCTCTATCAAACATTGGCATACAAAATCTTTTGATAGCTAGTTGTATACACAACATCATTCACGGGCGTCACAAAAGGATTTTTCAAAATTCAGAAGCTGAAACCTGGTTACCGTTTTTAATTAATAATTACATTGACTTTAGTGGAATTATTCAAAAGATTTTTTCTTTTAAAACATCATCATTGCTGGCTAATTGCTGCTGTCTTTCAGGGATTTAGTTTACAATCAGCTTTAACTTAAAGCTTGCTAATATTTAGATTGCAAAGGAAATATCTGTCGCAGAGCTATAATTAGGACCACTTCATGTGCTATGGTTTTTAGATAAGGTTTGTTTATGCATGGATCTGACAAAGTAATCTCTAATTGAGACACAGATGTGGATCATGCAGAAACACTCATAAGAAACCCAGGACTGGCTGCAGCAACTGGTAAAGTATAGACACCAGGCTTGCTGCCATATGAAGTATATAATAGCCCAAGGCCCTTCTCCCCTTTTCTTTCCTTTGCTGGGAAGTCTTCTCCAGAAGCAACTAACTTGGCACAGCTATTTCCTTAGAAGTCCGTTGTTGTTGTTTAGTCATTTAGTTGTGTCCCACTCTTCGTGACCCCATGGACCAGAGCACGCCAGGCACTCCTGTCTTCCACTACCTCCCGCAGTTTGGTCAAACTCATGCTGGTAGCTTTGAGAACACTGTCCAACCATCTCGTCCTCTGTTGTCCCCTTCTCCTTGTGCCCTCCATCTTTCCCAACATCAGGGTCTTTTCCAGGGAGTCTTCTCTTCTCATGAGGTGGCCAAAGTATTGGAGTCTCAGCTTCAGGATCTGTCCTTCCAGTGAGCACTCAGGGCTAATTTCCTTAAGAATGGATGCGTTTGATCTTCTTGCAGTCCATGGGACTCTCAAGAGTCTCCTCCAGCACCATAATTCAAAAGCATCATTTCTTCGGCAATCAGCCTTCTTTATGGTCCAGCTCTCACTTCCATACATCACTACTGGGAAAACCATAGCTTTAACTATACGGACATTTGTTGGCAAGGTGGTGTCTCTGCTTTTTAAGATGCTCTCTAGGTTTGTCGTTGCTTTTCTCCCAAGAAGTCCATACCAACAATCAAAAAGTTGATAACTCTTGATGAATAGTGCAGATGCATATTTATAGACTTCAGTGAACTTCGTGCTTGCAGCATCCATGAGGACAAGAAATAAGGGGCAGTGTACAGCGGTACCTCGGGTTACAGACGCTTCAGGTTACAGACTCCGCTAAGCCAGAAATAGTACATCGGGTTAAGAACTTTGCTTCAGGATGAGAACAGAAATTGTGCTCTGGCGCGCAGCGGCAGCAGGATGCCCCATTAGCTAAAGTGGTACCTCAGGTTAAGAACAGTTTCAGGTTAAGAGCGGACCTCCGGAACGAATTAAGTTCTTAACCTGAGGTACCACTGGATGAATCATAGAATCATAGAGTTGGAAGAGACCACAAGGGCCATCGAGTCCAACCCCCTGCCAAGCAGGAAGAGGGAGAGGGAGAGCCAGGCATCAAAAGAAAATCTATGAAATTTTTCCTGCCAGGCTGTGTCCTGAAACTGAAAGAAACACCAGTTCAACAAATAAAAGCAGTAGCAAGCACTGAATGGAAAACAACTACACTGTGTAGCACGGAGAATATTTTCATCTTTATTATTATTACAATCAACTGTCTTACGTGTTTTACAATCACTTGGGAGATAATTACTAATCTTATTATAAGATTGTCTCTTATTATGACAAGTTGTTTTGTGTATTTACTGCTTGTGTCTTTCCTTACTATTTTATCTTTTCTTAAGTATTGACAGGTGTAGGTTAACACCATCTTTGGGGAAATATCCCCCCATCCCCCCTGCTTCCTACTAACCCTGAACTGAATGCACTTGCCAAGGGCTTTTCTTGGTCTTGTCACAGACTCATAGGACAAGTTTGCATAAATTTTGAACATGCTAATTAATGTATGTACAGATGCAGGAACGCGGGTGGCGCTGTGGGTTAAACCACAGAGCCTAGGACTTGCCGACCAGGTGGTCGGCGGTTCGAATCCCCGAGACGGGGGTGAGCCTCCGTTGCTCGGTCCCTGCTCCTGCCAACCTAGCAGTTCGAAAGCATGTCAAAGTGCAAGTAGAAAAATAGGTACCGCTCCGGCGGGAAGGTAAACGGTGTTTCCGTGCGCTGCTCTGGTTCTCCAGAAGCGGCTTAGTCATGCTGGCCACATGATCCGGAAGCTGTATGCTGGCTCCCTCGGCCAATAAAGCGAGATGAGCGCTGCAACCCCAGAGTCGGCCACGTCTGGACCTAATGGTCAGGGGTCCCTTTACCTTTAGCTTTTACAGTTGCGGAATAAGGCTTCCCCTTAAGCAAAGGAATTGAGAGCCAAAGGTACTCCTTAAGCAATGGGTTGCTTCAAATAAGTTGTCCCATTTGCACAAGTATTTCTGCTTCCACAAGAAAACTTCCCCTTCCACTCCTCCATCCACATATATCCCAAATCTCTTCTGGGGATCTCTCCCCCCCCCAGACCTCTGGAGCAGATCTTGTGAGGGCATGGTGAGAGAAGAGGGAGGAGAAGCCCCATTGGACAAGAAGAAATCTTGCCCCAATGGGACAACTTTGTTGGATACTCCCCATCATTGTTTTAAACAATTTTTTAGGGGAGGATGGGCAGAGATCAGGGGCCTGGGGCAAAACATGTTGGGATATGAGAGCTCACCAGCTGCGTGATAGCAGCACATTGTTTACATCATGTGATGTTTCTGATTTTACTGAGCGTGAGACAGGATGTTCTACACTGTTTTCAAGGTTGTGTACTCAGTGTAACTTGAGACCTTCCTGTTGTTGCTGCGAAGGAGGAGTGAGTGAGTTGTACGGAGGCTTCTGAGCGAGAAGTCATGATTTGTACTAGCTCGTGTACAGTGTACAGTCTGTGGAATAAAGTAGAATGAATTAGACTACTTTCAGACTGTTTTCTTTTGTCTGCTGAGATGCAAGGGGAATTTGAGTGTGCATCTTCCAAAAGGGAGGTGTTGCTTATTACTGATCTCCCTGGACTGAGCCAAGACCTACCAGGGACAGATCACCGGCAAGAGGCCCCAGCGCCTGGGAAGAGGAGTCAGCCTTTCCCGAAGGGGCCGATCGCCAACAAAACACTCAGGGTTTGGGCTCTCTTGGTCATCCCTAACAACAATCCTGCTATTTGTGTTAATTTTCTTAACTATTGCTTGCTTTCTGCCATTTTCTTTTCATTTTTTTGCCCCAATTAGCTGCTTGCAAAATATGAATTCCCCTTGACCAAACAAGACCTTCAAATAGACAATTTCTTAGGCAAATGGTCTTAAGTGAGAAAACAAACTCTGAGGGTATCCTCTTGTAAAGGAAAGAAACACAATCTAATATCAAACTGAGTGAGATTTGTGTTTGTTTTTCATTTTTCTCCCATTCATTTTCAATCGTATAAGACAGTACTCTGAGTTTATATTATGGAGGGAATTACAGTCCATATATATGCATTTGATAATCAGGTTAATCAGGCAATTTCACAAGGAGAGCTTATATAACAGAGAGAGTTTATTTCATTTTTTTAGTGAACATGTGTTGATGGGAAGATTAAGAAGAATGTAAAAGCATTGAAATGAGGGCCAGTGTTTTCCAGCCAATGAATTGCCCGCTGGGTGGTACTGGGTCAAATAAATTTGCACAAGTGCAGATGGCCCGATCAATCCTGTCCAAAAATAAAACATCTGTTTGCTTATTTTCTAAGCAGCACATCAGCATGGGATGGATCAAAATGCTTCTGAAAACCCATGGTTCAAGCAGATGGACCACCTCGCAATGGGACATCTGAATCATTGCATGCCAACACTCTGTTACAGCTGCAAATAAGACTCTGCAGAAATGGTGGATTAGAATGAGATGGGAAGATGTGCCCACAACCTGAAACAACATAACCTCACTGGCCCAACACTTGGCCATTTCCCCTGACATCAAAAATAAAATTAAAAATCCACTCCTTAGCTTTTAGCACTAAGTTCCTCTTATATGCTGCATCTCAGATGCACTGTGTCTATGGCTGTTTTGAGAAGCATTTGCTCATGTGTTTAAGTAATGATGGAACAGTTTGGCAATGAGCAAGCACGGTGGTCTTTGGACTATTACTTTACAAGAATAAAACAAAAAGCTCAGCTACACAGTTAGAAGGGACGCGGGTGGCGCTGTGGGTTAAACCACAGAGCCTAGGACTTGTTGATCAGAAGGTTGGCGGTTCGAATCCCTGCGACGGGCTGAGCTCCCGTTGCTCGTCCCTGCTCCTGCCAACCTAGCAGTTCGAAAGCACGTCAAAGTGCAAGTAGATAAATAGATACTGCTCCGGTGGGAAGGTAAACGGCGTTTCCGTGCACTGATCTGATTCGCCAGAAGTGGCTTAGTCATGCTGGCCACATGACCTGGAAGCTGTATACCAGCTCCCTTGGCTAATAAAGCGAGATGAGCGCCGCAACCCCAGAGTTGTCCGCGACTGGACCTAATGGTCAGGGGTCCCTTTACCTTTACCTTTACACTGTTAGAAGGATGACTGGGAAAAACAAGATGCTTTGTGGAATACATCCCATTTTTTTAAAAAAAGGATAGTAAATATTTTTAGAGCAGTACACATCTGGAGGGATGGAAATACTGGGTTTATTTAATGTATATAGGGAAATTTCAGAAAGTTAAGTGGCTGGCAAATATATTCATCATTTAACTCTGATGCATAAAGAAATACTTTCTTTTTCCTGTCCTCAGCTTACAACATTCAGATTCATTGAGTGCTTGAACTAGCATTATGAGCAAGTTGCAGGTTTGGGGTTTATGTTGTTGAGGAACAGCTGGAAGAAAGCTCCTGTTGCTCCTGTTGTTACTTCAGCCTCTGGAGTTGACCCTATTTCTATTTCCCTACTGATGATATATAATATGCTACAGGATTCCTTTTTTTTTGTGCTATGGCTTGACGTTCTGTTTACTGACTGTTTCAGATATTATACTAATTCAATAGGTAATACAGTCGTACCTCGGGTTACAGACGCTTCAGGTTACAGACGCTTCAGGTTACAGACTCCGCTAACCCAGAAATAGTACCTTGGGTTAAGAACTTTGCTTCAGGATGAGAACAGAAATTGCACGGCGGTGGCAGCGTGAGGCCTCATTAGCTAAAGTGGTGCCTCAGGTTAAGAACAGTTTCAGGTTAAGAATGGACCTCCAGAACGAATTAAGTTTTTCACCCGAGGTACCACTGTACACAGGCCTGCTTGTTGCCCAAGAGTCTATTAATCTGTCTCCCCTTCTAAATTAAGCAAAACAGAATAACTGAATCATAAAATTGTAGAGTTGAAAGGAGACCCAAGCGTCTTCTAATTCAACTCCCTGCAGTGCAGGAAACTCAACTAGAGCAACCATGGCAGATAGTCATCCAACCTCTGCTTAAAAACTTCCAAGGAAGCAAAGAAGGAGAGTCCACAACCTTCCGAGGGAGAATGTTCCACCGTCAAACAGCTCTTACTGCAAGAAAGTTCTTCCTGATGTTTAGTCGGAATCTCATTCTTGTAACTTGAAGCCATTTGTTTGAGTCCTACCCTCTAAAGCAGGATTAAGCAAGCTTGTTCCCTCTTCCATATGACAGCCCTTGAGGTATTTGAAGATGGCTATCACAGAATCCGGAGCAAGTACAGTGGTACCTCGGTTTTCGAACATCTGCACTGACGAACATTTCGGGACCTGAGTGCCGAAAACTCAGAAGTAAGTGCTTCTGTTTTCGAAAGTGCCTCAGAAGTCGAACAGCTTCCACTGCGTGTTTTTCAATTTTCTCAATTGAATTTGCAGACAACCCTTTGCGCCTTGGTTTTTGAACGTTTCAGAACTTGAACAGTGTTCCAGAATGGATTATGTTTGAGAACCGAGGTACCACTGTATACATTTACAGCTATCACTTTAAAATGCACACTTACTTTTACCCTAAAATATACCACTCCCTAAAATAAACATCCATATTTGGATGTGTGGTGGGGAGAGTGGGTTTTTAACTTACTATGAATTTCTGATGCGTTTTGTTTAATTTTGTTTAAACAAGACTCATTGACACTGAAGGAAAAACCTGTTACAATGTGTCCCCCCCCCCGCCCGTCAACATTTACAAAAGATTAATAGCTTATTATTTTTTGTTTTTTACATCAAGATGCTAGGAGATGGCACCTTGGGGAAAAAATATATATCTGTGGGAGTTTTTTTTAACCGTAATGTATCTTCATTATATGCAAATTGCTCATTTTCACTTTTAATAAATAGTTCTTAAATTAGTTACTCAAAACAGTACTTTGCAGTGTGGTGGAAACGTAGCATGATCTGATATACTTTAAAATTAATCATCCAGTCTAGAGTCTGGCACCATTACTCATGAATATGTAGATTAAAATTCTGTATTCATTATAGATGAGGTTGTACCCAACTAAATCATTGTTCATGTGGAATGACTTCTGAGACCACAACAGAATTGCCCCTCGCTCTCCAGCCCCTGGGCACCCCACGAATCTGCACTGGGGGTTTCCTTAACCCTTCAGAGCAGATATGGAGATGGTACACAGATATGGAAATTGTTCCACACATGCAATTATTTACTTGGATACAACCCACGGTAATTGACATCCTGAGCAACAATACAACATAGAAAACAGAATTGACAATTATTGATGCAATTTTTAACTTTGACCCTATGTTTTCCTGAATAGAGTTTCTGAGGGTAGGTGGGGTTGGTGAGCAAAGCCAGCTGGGCAAAGCCCCTACTTTAAACGTATTAATAAGCAAAATACTCAATAGGATGCAATGCCATAAAATGTTGGAAATATACGCATTGAAAAAGGTCTGCACCAAACACAAAATGCACTGCTGATATCACTCACTTGTCACATCCATATATCTAACCAGTTCAGATTAAAATGCCCAATAATATTTTAATAAAGGTTTCCAGTCATGCAGGAAAAATTAACCAATGAGGTACCGTAGAGGGTTACCAGGGAAAGCAATTACAAAACTGTGGTGCCATCACAAGGATGCTCTGCTCCAGAAATTACAAGGTGTAATCTATCAAAAACATAGTGCCTTGGGCAAGAAATTTGGCAACAGATCTCAGTGCTCATATGGGAGAAGTCATTGCTGAAGATACAAAGAATGAGAATGACTGCTAGGGCAATGCTTAGCACAATAAGATGCATATATTTTTCCTTTTGGTCTCCCTGAGCATCACATAACCTAACTTAACATCCTACATCAGAACACTGATCTTTGGGCTGACATCAAGTAACATGTCATCTAGTGAATTTTGGGGGCATGGGAAGGAAATCTAGTATATTCCTTGAATAAACAAACTTGCTTACATATCAGCTAGCAGGCACTTCATACAACATTTGGGTTGATAACCTTCTTTTTGTCAACCCACGAGGCACCCTGTTTATTTAGCATTCATCCTAATTGGATGACACAAAACTTAATAATAATAATAATAATAATAATAATAATAATAATAATAATAATAATAATAATTTAATATTTATACCCCGCCCATCTGGCTGAGTTTCCCCAGTCACTCTGGGCAGCTTCCAATCAAGTGTTAAAAACAATACAGCATTAAATATTAAAAACTTCCCTAAACAGGGCTGCCTTCAGATGTCTTTTAAAGAGAAGATAGCTGCTTATTTCCTTCACATCTGAAAGGAGGGCGTTCCACATCCTCCAACCGTCTCCAGGCACTCACACAGGACCTTAAGTGGAGGTAAGACTATGTTTGGCCTTTACTAAGCATTCATCCTGATTTGGTTTGTGATGCTTGCACACCTTCCAATTTATCATTCATTTGTTCTATGCTTTTCAGTGCATTTCTCTGTCACTTTCCTTACTGCAAAAAGTTCATTGACAGAGTGCTTTAATCCACTTTAATTGCACGAACCTAAAGTTCTAGTATGCATTTGAATCCGTTCCACAAAATACTGGCAGTCTGGAGGTGACTCCAGTTTGTTTGAATAGGCACACAATGGCTGTCCATATAACTTGAGTCATTGTGTGCCAGGATTATCAGCCTGCCCTTCAGTAGATATCAGTTCTTGATGAGGCTACATGCTGACAAAAACCCTCTGATTGGAGTGCTAGCCATGGTATACCTCTTGCCTCAACCAGTCATGGTGTGCCAATTCAAACTAGGTTTAGGAAAAGGGGGAGAAGTTGAATCAAATTGAGGCAAGGCCAATAAATGATTGTGTGAATCAGCCCTCAATTATAAAAGAGAACAGCCTCCTTGAGGACAGCATTTTGTAAAGTTTCTCCAATATTTTATACCTTGTTATTTCCAAAACTCTGTACACTTTCCTATAGGTCAATTTGATCTGTCAGACAGACCGACCATATGCTTCACTATCAATTACTGGCAACAATGAAAATCCCTCTGAAAAACTCAAGGGAAACTTCCAGATTTTTTGTTCAGTAAGAACTGCCATATCATCCTGCCGACTTCTAGCAGCCTAGATCAATCATTCAAAGCAATCAGCCAAGAGAAAGAACATGCACAGAGGCTTCCAACATAAATCTTAGTTATCTGTTAAGATGCACATATCAACTTTTATATTTTCTAGCAATGTATATAAAAAATAAAAACCAATCTCACACAAAAGCCAGTCCGATATGTCATATTTTGTGTACATTTGTTTGATGTTTAGCGTGGCTTTCGTTTGCCAGTGGTATCCGCCTCACTCTATCACACAGCCAAATCTCCATCTGTTTCAACAAAGCAAAGAGATTCAACTCTTGTAGTTTTTGTGACAAGCTTAAAAAAAAAGAAAGACATCTTTTGGAAATGAATGTCAGCTGAGCAGCAAAAGTGTGTGGTTTATTGTTCCCAGATTTGCTTGTGTGGTGAATTCTCTGACAGTTCCATTAGGCTGGTTTAGACGTAATATTTAGATGTGATGAGAATGAGCCTAGATGTGGTTCTGACTCAAGCATTCCTCCTTCCCCAGCCCAACTGTGAGCAGAAGTTCACAATCTTTTGCTTCTGTTGCCTGACAAAATGTGATTAATCTTGGCCATGGTTTGTTGAAACAAGTCAACTACAAAAACATAGCGTAAGTTGATGGTTCCCCCCCACACTAAACCATAGTTAAGATTAACTATGGCAAACTCGGCCCTCCAGATGTTTTGGGACTACAATTCCCATCATCCCTGACCACTGGTCCTGTTAGCCAGGGATGATGGGAGTTGTAGTATCAAAACATATGGAGGGCCGAGTTTGCCTATGCCTGAACTACGGTTTAGGGTTTGGACATAACACGGGACCATAGCCCTATTCAGGTGTTCAGTAAACTCAGGTGTAAGCAGTCATATAAGGTGGAGGGGGTTTGCTTCCAAGCCTTGCCCATCCAGCACATCATTATTACAAGTTTGAGAGTAAAGGTGGCATTTTTCCATCTCTGCCATATTAAGCAGTTGGTCCCTTACCTTTCTCGCCCTGATCAGGCCACAGTGATCCATGCAACAGTCACCTCCAGGCTTGATTATTGTAACTTGCTCTATGCGGGGCTGCCCTTGAAGCTGACCCAGAAACTGCAGTGGGTGCAGAATGCTGCGGTGAGGCTCCTTACGGGGTCCTTGCCATGGGATCACATTCATCCAACTTTACCAACTGCACTGGCTCCCCGTGCAGGTTTAAGGTGCTGGTTTTGACCTTTAAAGCCCTATGCGGCCTAGGGCCCACGTACCTACGGGACCGCCTCTCCTGGTATGCCCTGCAGAGGACCTTAAGGTCCACAAATGACAACATTTTGGAGGTCCCAAGTCGCAAGGTGGTTAGATTGGTCTCAACTAGCCTTTTCAGATCTGGCCCCGACTTGGTGGAACGCTCTGTCACAAGAGACTAGGGCCCTGCAGGACTTGACATCTTTCCACAGGGCCTGCAAGACAGAGCTGTTCCATCTGGCCTTTGGTTTGGACTCAGTCTGACCCTTATGTTTCCCTCCCCTTATGGTTTTGATCTATGGGCTATTATTAAAATGAGGCTGCATTTTAAACTGTATTTTTAACCTGTATTTTTAATTGTGTTTTTCCCCCTCCCCTATTATGTTTTTATTGTAATTTTACTGGTGTTAGCCGCCCTGAGCCTGGCTCTGGCCAGGGACGGTGGTTTATAAATAAAAAATTAATATTGTTGTTGTTGTTGTTATTATTATTATTATTATTATTATTATTAAAGGTCTGCAGCAGGAAGCTTCCTTTACTCATGGAAGCTACTTATGCAGTTTTGAACCCTACACAATCAGAGTTTTGAGCTGTGCAGGGAGCCTTCACAAGTAGAGGAGATTCCTCAATGCAGGTCTTCAACCACAGACTTGTGGAGGACTCTACATGGAATAGAGACAGCATGCCAAAGTGGGCAGTTTGGCAGTACATGTCTTCTACTCATGTGAGTGTGGTGACTGCCTAAATAGGGCTTGCATCTTACCTAAGAAGGAAATAGAAGCTTCCCACCTCATCCTCCTGGCCACTCCAGGGAGAAGAATAGAATGGGAGCACATGAGCCAAAGGCTGTCAGTGGTTCATCCTCCTCACATATGTTTTGCCATGTATGAACTGTGCCATTGAGTAAACAGGGTAGGAAGTTGTTTGTGCAACCTTCAAGTGGCCTCTTGGAGCTATTTAAATGGTATATCACAGTTTATAATGATAAAACTAAAATATCAGATATTACCTAAGAGAACCTTGCACCGACACTACAATCCGAAATTGAAAGCATTTTGATGCTCGCATTGATGGTGGAAAGGTAGCAAACTGGGTATTGATGGTTGTTAGATTTCATTTGCATATTCAGATAGCTTTGAAAACAAATTCTCTCTCACACACAAATGGAAAATCCTATGCAGAAAGCTTTTACTCTGCTTTTCATACAAAATGATAAATGTGCCCGGTATGAATATAAATATATTTATCTGTTTTTTTGACTCCCATTCCATGGACTTCCATTGTTGACTTACCCAAATAATAAGGCATCGTGACCATGTTGTTACCATGGAGTCTAATTCATGCACTAATCGGAAGGGCATTTTGTAGAGCATTAACAACAAAGCCTGGGTCCAAATGGACATTTTCCAGTTCCAGGGAGGGCGGAACTATTAAAACACTCCAAATACTTTATTTAAATAATTAAACAATTGGGGAATAATTATTATTGAAACTTAAACTGTTAATTGGTCATTTTCAGTGTTGGTAAACGTCGCTGAAGCAACACAAGTGCTGATCAACCTTGCAAACAGAGTGAAGCCATGCTAATCAGGGCAAGCAGAAGCATATTTCTGTTCTGTGCAGAATGAGACGGGGTGAATGCACATTCCCCAGCAGAGCAGAGAATTCTCAGCACCTTCATGAAAAGTACAATTCAACGCAGGGAGCCGTGGCACTAAATTCACACAGCAGGTGTGCCCACAGAAGCATATAAAATCTATGATGGTTCTTTTCTTAGCTCATACTATGGTTCGTCAACAAAGCTCCGCTTAGTCAATGCAGGCAGACCGAGCCGAGAAAAGGCTTCATTTCTTCAGCTGACTATAGGCATCCACCAACCTACGTGGCTATTATGTTCTGGGGGACTGTGTGCATAAGTGAAATTGAATAAAGTGGGGAGCACCCCACTTTAATATGCGGGGAGGCGAGGAAAAGAGACTCACCCTGGAAATCGCAAGAGGCCGCTGCCTGTCCTGTCCTGAACCCACCTGCCTGCCCAAGGGGAGCCAGTGAGTGTGGTGGCGGTGGCTGGCATGGAGAGCAAGGCCCCAAAAGGAGGGCCAACAGAACTGGTGCCAGGGTGGGGTCGTGGACATGTGGCAGAATGGTGGCAGCAGGGAGAAGGTGCTTCCCACTCAAAGGCCACCTTCCCTCACTCAGGCAGCAGCCCCAAATGAAGGTCAATATATTTATTTCTTTATTTCACTGAGATCCGCATAAATGGGATGTGCATATGTAGGGTCCCCCCCCCCCCCGTATTAGAAATGCATTAATGGTTAGAGCAGTTCGGCAATGGATATGAGGTGTGCACTCTCCCCTCCAGAGGACTTCAAGCAGAGTCTGGCCAGCCATGTGTTGGAGATCCTCTAGCTCCAGATTTCCTGCACTGTGCAGAGGGTGGGTCTGTTTAACAGCTGTCAGGCTTTGGGGGATTGGATTCCTCCCCCAGTGGAAGTAAATAAGCAGATCAAATAAAAGGAGCATTCTTACCAGTTGTTGTTGTTGTTTAGTCATGTCCGACTCTTCGTGACCCGACTAACTTACCAGTTAGTTTCTTTAATAATCACAGCAAGAGACAAAGGAATGCATATCTCTCTAGAAATGGCATTGCTCCACGTAAAGGTTCACTCCCTCCGTCCCCATTAATCTACATGACTCCTACGTCAGGTAATCTGAGCTTGTTGCCGTTGAGCTCTCTGTTCTACCACTTTCAAAGCCCGTCTAGTCTTAGGCGAAGGGTGTGTGTGTCAGGAATGCTGTCCAAAGACACTGAATCTGCCAGCTGTCTCTCTCCTGGTGTTTCCTCTTCTAGCTGTTCCTTGCCCAGTATTTCCCAGCTTTCCCCCTCTGGACTATGCCCTTCTGCAAACCACTATTCTAAATCAATACTGTCCTCCTGCCCTTGGTAAGGTTCAGGAGAAGCGGGGGCTCTAAGCAGTCCAGCCCCTGACATCAGCCCATGTTCAGTGTAGCAGAGGCCAACCCAGGAACTAAGCAGGACCAGCAAACAGTCTCCAGTGCATTGTGGATTTTTGACATATTTGCTGAGACCTTCGGCTGGTGCAATATAATGGACTGCCACACATAATGGCATCCAGGACCAACACAGAGTGACCCCTGGACTATACGCTATAAAAGCCTCCTTCCAAATCAACTATTCTCTAATTTTATCTCAGTGTAATCTAACTCAGTGAAAGGTTCTACTAGAAATATGAAATAGTCATTGTTCTTTCAAACAGAATACCACAGTAACAGCACCTGACAATTATCTGTGTTGCTGCTCTTTGTAGCTAGAATTTCAAGAAAATTAGGCGCAAAGAACAAAGAGCATGACACAATGGGATCTTCTACGCAAACGAGATGTTATCTAATTTAAGATGTTATCTTAAAAACCTTTATTGGAGGTTTCTAAGCAAACGCTGGATAGCCACCTGCCATGGATGCTTAAGTTGAGATTCCTGCATTGCAGGGGGTTGGACTAAGTGGCTCTCAGGGTCCCTTCCAATTCTACAATTCTATGATCCTATGAAAAATGTGTATATTGCAAAAATGTGTACATTGGAGGAGATTGCATACGGAAATGGACATCAGGACAACTAAAAGGCTGATTTCCATGATGATGTTTTCAATGCAACTGATGTGGACAACTGAATTTACGATTAGGAAAAAAGAGAATTGACAGATTACCACATCCCTATTTACAGGGCAGGGCAGAAAGGAAGTAGGGTATTAAACTATCTGCCAACTTTCACTCTAACTGTCCCCTGATTGTTTCACTTTCAATGACAGTGACTGGAGGGGAAAAGACCCTTTACACTAGGAATGGGACATTTGCAGGAGAGAATCAGTGGTGAAGAGGAAGGTAAGTACCCTCCCACATACTTAAGAACTGTGAGAAAAAGGTAAAAGGTAAAAGTAAAGGACCCCTGGACAGCTAAGTCCAGTCAAAGGTGATTATGGGGTTGCGGAGCTCATCTCGCTATCAGATTGAGGGAGCCAGTGTTTGTCCACAGACAGCTTTTCAGGTCATGTGGCCAGCAGGACTAAACCACTTCTGGCACAACGGAACACCGTGACGGAAACCAGAGCTCATGGAAATGCCATTTATCTATTTATCTACTTGCACTTGTATGCTTTCAAACTGCTAGGTTGGCAGGAGCTGGGACAGGGCAACGAGAGCTCACTCTGTCACGGGAATTTGAACTGCTGACCTTCCAATCGGCAAGCCCAAGAGGTTCAGTGGTTTAGACCACAGCGCCACCCGTGAGAAAACAAGGGTTTGGTGGATGCAACATTTCTCTTGTAACAACTTGTACTGTGCAACTCATTAACACCTTGCTTCCTAACTTTCCATCCAATACAAGTGTTAAGATGAAACATCACTGGGCTAAAACTTCAGAACAAAATGGGGGAGGCCAGGTGTGAAAACCCCAACTGTGCTTTTAATTGCTTGTCCTGTGGCTGTCCAAAAACTTCACAGCTACAGAAGTGAAGCACAGAAGAGAAAGATGAGCAATCCAATTGATTAGCCAACTGGCCCTCTCCTCCCATTCCATACTATGGCAGCCACAGTCGGCAGCGCAGGGAAGAGGAACCTGAGATCCTTCAGGAGCCCTAGCTAGAATGGGCAAAATGGGATTGTGGGAGCTGCAGTCTAAGAACACCTGGAAGATCACAGATTCCACATCCCTGGCCTAAGCAATTAGCAACTCAACTCTTCCCTTCCTTAAGCAACATGTCCACAGACACTGCAAGTGTCCCTATTTTCCAGAGACAGTCCCAGAATTACAGAAGCCACCCCAGTTTCTGTTTTGATCCTGGAACGTCCCGCTTTCCTTTAGGACATCCCTCTTTTTGTCAGAGGAATGTTGGAGGGTATGAAGTCATCCGACCCCCAAGCCAAGGAGATAAGTAACTATACAACCTTCAGAAGACACCTGAAGGCAGCTCTGCATAGGGAAGTTGTTGTTATTTTAAAAAAGAAGTTTAATGTTTTATTATGTTTTTATATATGTTGGAAGCCGCCCAGAGTGGCTGGGGCAACCCAGTCAGATGGGCAGAGCATGACAAAACAAAACAAAAAAACAAAACAACAACAACAACAACAACAACAACATCTCTGTTTTCATCAGGTAAATGTTGGAGGGCATGTCATCATTACCCACCCCTATCCTACAAAATCCCACGGCAGTGTACATCAATCTAAAATTCAATATTAAAAACAGTTAAAACAAATTAGTCACAGGAAGAGGGTGGGCTCTGGAAACATACATCTCCACTAAACACTGGAGATGTATTCATCTCGCTGAGGAAGGAATTACACAATACAGGGGCTGCCACTAAGAATATCGTCTCCTGGCTCACCACCACAACCTGAAAAAACTTCTGAGCATGGTGGAACAGCCAAGACAGCCCAGAATCTGCTCATTTCAACACCTGAGGGGGTCTGTAGAGAAGGTGGTAATTATCTATTTGGGGCCTAAGTCATTTAGGGCATTTAACTAGTGTAAGCACCTTCAACTGCTTCATCTTTGAAGGTTCCCCACCTCAAAGAGGAGGGAAGAAAGCATAAATGCATAACATTTTCACAACGCATTAAAGCAGTAAGCTGCCTTAAACAATGATGTTGTTGATAATGATGCTGCAAAACCAGGGCTATAGGACTGGTTCAATGCACACTCTGCAAAATAGGCCTCATTCTATCAACTGATTTACAAAAAGGGGGGCATAAAATAAGTTTTTCTCATATCAACCTGAATTTAGAGCATAATTTTGCTCACCTCAAACCATGGCTATGCTATGGATGTGCTGTAATATCCGTTTATTATTATTATTACTATCATCATCATTGTAGGGGGAAAGCAAACAAAATTCTGAGGGTCAAACAACCTCAGTGCTGAAAGAGGACAGTCAGGACAGCAATCAGCACTCAAAATGACTCCCCGCTTAGCACTCAATCATTTCTAGGCCTCTAGTGCTTTGTCAGCAACCTTTCAACATAACAATACATTCAATTTATGCGGTGCTTCACATTTTGAAATCAGTTAAGCGCTATTAATTGGTCCAATCAATGAGGCCCAAGGGAGCAAGCAAAAGGTGGCTTTAATGTGATTGACTCAGCCTGCATATGTTCTGCTACGACCAGCTGCTCAATATTTGGAGTCACACACATTTTGGGTCACACACATTTTCATCTAGATAGTTTGGGTGCAGGAAGGTGAAATCAGCCCCTATGCCCCTTCAGTTTGGGACTGGGTACAAGCAGCAGTGAATTTTTTGCCACAAGCCCTTTGGAATTTGGAAATCTTAATATTCTCTCTCCCCACCCCACCCTCTAAGCTTATATTATGGCATTTCCAGACACTACGGCTTTTGTGTTCTTCTTCATCAACTTTTGACAACTTAAAGAACTCATGACCATGTCAGAAATCAAGGGCAAAACCAAAACTAATAATTGGAAAAGGAACCATCCTTAGGCATTGCTACATCTTCTAAAAGAGGCTGGCATAATGCGGCTGTTGGTTGTTTCATGATGAGATATTATTGCCGTTGTCTTCTATTGGGGATGTGTTGCGATATTACACCTCACAGAAAAGCATTCTGCTAGAGTAGCAGCTGCCAATCAGTATGCTTCACCACAGCCTTGTCACAGGTGCCTCAAAATGGAGGTTTATAGTTGCTCACTGAGCCATGGATCTTGCCTGTCGACCCTAGTCGACAGGAGAGAATGAACCATTAAATTGTCATATGTTGCATTTTATGTATACCATATGGACCTCCTTCAGCTAGATAGTTTCAATGTTTATAAATAATTGCTCTGAACAAAGGCACCCAAGGCTACAGAAAATGGAAAAAAAACCATAAAATAATTCAGCATTAACAGAATTTTGTATGTCCAAAATTCACTTTAAGAACCATTACTAATTCCTAGGACTCAGCTAAAGGTAAAGGGACCCCTGACCATTAGGTCCAGTCATGGACGATTCTGGGGTTGCAGCGCTCATCTCGCTTTACTGGCCGAGGGAGCTGGCATACAGCTTCCGGGTCATGTGGCCAGCATGACTAAGCCGCTTCTGGCAAACCAGAGCAGCGCACGGAAATGCCGTTTACCTTCCCGCTGGAGTGGTATCTATTTATCTACTTGCACTTTGATGTGCTTTTGAACTGCTAGGTTGGCAGGAACAGCAACTTAAGCTCACCCCGTCGTGGGGATTCGAACCGCTGACCTTCTGATCAGCAAGCCCTAGGCTCTGTGGTTTAGACCACAGCACCACCCACGTCCCTTTCAGGACTCGGCTACACAACTGCAAATGAAATGTTTTAAATGTGTTGTAAAGTGCAATATACAAATGTGGCACTAGATGGTGAGAGTGAGCTATGCAAAATTCAATATATTTTTCAAAACTTTAAAAAAACAAAAACATTCTCACAGCGTTTTTAATATGTGTGTATAGATTCCACCCCAGTCTCATTTTAATCTGGGTTGGGGTGGCCAGATGTAATGTGGCTGGAAGAAGCCATGACTCAGGCAAAGGGCTGTAGATCCATAGTAGAGGACACGCCTTGCATGTAGAAAGTTCCAGAGTCAATCCCCAGCAATCTCCAGGTTGAGCTAAGAAAGACTCCTAATTGAAACTCTGGCATAATAATATGGAGCTTAATAGGCCGATGATTTGACTAAGTCTATGGCAGATTCCTATGTTCCTGTTCTGAAGTTTTACACATGGGAAAGAAAGTGTGAGGAAGGCATACAGGATTCAGGTGCATAGATTTAGTCACACTTATATAGAGAGCCTCTACAGATACACAAGGCACTGCGGTATGTAATCCACTGGGAGCAGTCAAGAACAACATTACCTGTTTTGCTAGAATGGTCATGCATGGGATGTTGGTCCAGTCAGCTGAACTTCCTGTTACACCTGGCTGGAGCATCCTTCCTTGCATGTGACTAGTAGGTGGGCGTGACCTTTCCAGACCTGGTAAAAGGCCAAGTCACACAGCCACCTCCCTCTTTGATCTTCTTTTTCGTCCTGTGAACTTCCTGATTCACCCGGACTGTACTGCTGGCTGCCAAACATCAGTCTCCCCAGGTTATATCCTATATGGGGTAAACCTGTTTGTACATGTTTGCAACTTTAAGCCTAAAGCCTGCCTTCAGGGATCACACTGTGCTTTGCCTGATCGTGAGTAAAACTACTTTTTGTTACTTATGAATAATACTGTGGTGTCTTTACAGTGGTACCTCGGGTTAGGAACTTAATACGCTCTGGAGATCCGTTCTTAACCTGAAACTGTTCTTAACCTGAGGTACCACTTTAGCTAATGGGGCCTCCCGCTGCCACCGCGTGATTTCTGTTCTCATCCTTAGGTAAAGTTCTTAACCTAAGGTACTATTTCTGCGTTAGGAGAGTCTGTAACCTGAAGCATCAGCAACCTGAGGTACCACTGTATTCTTTTAGGAGAGATCAAAGGGGTCTTACCAGGAATAATAGGACATATCTCAATCTGGACAAGCTAGATTGAATTGTTTATTGTCTGAAGAGCTTCACACGAGTCTGCAGCCAGCTTTCTGCTGTGTAAGAAGGGGAATGCACTCTGCTGTACAGTGGTACCTCGGGTTACATACGCTTCAGGTTACATATGCTTCAGGTTACAGACTCTGCTAACCCAGATATAGTACTTCAGGTTAAGACCTTTGCTTCAGGATGAAAACAGAAATCGTGCTTCGGCGGCGCGGACCTCCAGAACGAATTAAGTACTTAACCTGAGGTACCACTGTATAAAGAAACTTGCTAGCAGGAATTAGAAAGGATATTAATAATCAATGTATCCTCTCCTGTCACCCTCAACATTCTCAGAGGCACCTTTCTGGAGATTTTCACTGTACAGGTAAATGCAAAAAAAAAGCAAGCTCTAAGAGCTGTTTTACCTGGGTTCCCTCTTCAGGTGATAATGCTAAAGTGCTTTAGGAGCATGTAATGAAGCTCCAGCATCGTAGTTATGTGGCAAATGCTCAGTGCCAGTGTATGATCCAAAAATAGTGTTGGACTTGAGCCTGAACCATTCTTCTCAGTCATGAACCCACGAGCAGAAGAATATCCCTCAGTGCTGGTTTTTCTATCTGCAAAATAGCATACTTCACTGGACTATTGTGAGTAGGGCCACAGTGAGGCAGTTTGCAATCTATCTTGTATTCTAAAATGCAACGGAATTGGTAAATTTTCCACGCCATGAGGAAAACAGCAGTAAATGTCAAGACATTGCAAGCTGAACAGCTTTTGGATCACATGTCATATTGATAAACAGCAGTGATATATAGAAATATAGACACGCACAAACATATACAACCGGAGAATAATAGAATCATAGAGATGGAAGAGACCACAAGGATAATCTAGTCCAACCCTCTGCAATGCAGGAATCTTTCGGCCAATGTGGGGCTCAAACCCACAACCCTGAGATTAATAGGCTCATGCTCTACAGACTGAGCTATCCCAAGGTTTGTATTTGTATACCATTTGATTGCAGTAAAACCTCTAAATGGTTTACAAGAAAATACAAGAATAAGATGGAAGGGCTCACAGCATTAAGACTCCAACAGACCTTGTTTGACCATTTATTTTTCTGGAAAGTCCACCAAAGCTATAGGTATGGTTTCAGCACAGTAAGTCAGGTTGTGGTCTTCCCAGCTCCGGCCTTCTCAGACTAGGTTCTGACCTATTTTTCCTCCTATCTCTAGGAGGATGTGGCATCCATCCAGGTGATGCAGGTGGGGGGAAGCCTACTGAAAGCATCTCTAGCCAATTGTTTCCATGGCAACAAAGTCAACTCTTTAGATATGTAGAAAACAACAACAGTGCTTGACAAGCTGGCTAACAAAGAGACAGTCTTGACTTTTTCAGCAGTTATTTTTACTACAAACGCCAGTCTTAGAGATACAAAATCTACTGAAAGGGTCGCAAAGGCATCATCCAAAACAATCCCCTTCATTCCTTAACAATAGTTGGTAGATAAACAGATGGATATATATATATAGTTGAGCAACCCAGAATAAACCCTTGTATTCTTTAAGCTGAACAAGCAATTAAAATCCAGCAATGGGTTGGTCATCCATACAGTGAGGAAGTTTATTCTAAAGAGAACCATGCAATCTTGAATGAACAAGTGGAAGCCCATGGAAACATGATTTATTCACATTTATATTGTATATGAAAAATGAGTGTGCCCCTTCCATATTGTGAAACAACAGCAGTTTGAGGGCAAGGCTCAGATGGGTTTTTAGCTGTCTGGACTTGGAAACAACAACTGCAGTAGCAAAACTCTACTAGCACCACTAACAGAGAAAGCACACATTTTTCATGCAGTGAACCAAATTGCTTTTTTGCTCAACACAAAACATCTGAGGTTCAAACAGCAGCAATTCTTGTTTCAGTGGCAGGATACATCTATTATACAGGTGTACCAAATAATGCCCCCTTCCACCAAAAAATATGATTTTGTTTACCTCCCGGGATTATCTCATCACTGAAAAAAATGACTATTGGAGGGAATAAATAAACCAATCTGTCTAATAACCATTAATGTGCCCTCCTGCCTTGACTAATATTGGAAGTAGGAAAGGTCACATCTATCAAGCATTAATGTTTAGGGTACTGAATCTGAACAAAATATCTTGAAACAGGCTGCAGTCCTGTACAAAGTTATTTAGAAGCAACTGCTTGAAGTTATCAAATGCAAAGTTGCAGCCACAGAACAACTATATATTTTGGAAAGTTACTTGTTCTCTATGTATTTGGACACCTCTTCAAATATCATAACCACATTTTGTGTATATAATTGTTCCCAATATCAAATAACGGGTTTTCATCTATGTTTGGTTATGATTGAAAGCCATTTTGAATCATGATAGAAGGTTGGACCTTTCAAAAGTGTTCTGATCTTAATCAGATCTTAAGGAGAAGGTTTTGGTCTATGTTTAAGACACAGTTTCAGTTCTAATATCTTTCCTGGTATTTTTGATGTTAACATATGAGAGTGCTGGAGGTGAATTAGTTAAACATGTTACCCAATCAGAACCCAGGGGGTGGAGTCAGAGTGACTATAAAACCAGCTCTGGTAGGGGCAAAAGTGGAGTTCGTTGAGTGTTGGGTGGTTGGTTGGAGTGGGAGCGAATTGGGATAGAGTCTGTGGATAGGTTGAGTTAGTGTAGCGAAATAAGTTGAGTCAGGAACAGTTAGGAGCTAGGAAGACAAGTAAATATCTGAGAGGTGGTTTAGTGAGTGAGAGCAGGTAGCGGAAGTTATAGGTCTGGATAGGCAATTGTAATTGACCGATACCGTTTATGAAACCACACGCTTGTTAAAGAGCAATAAATAAACAGAAGTTTATGTTCCAATTTAACCCTGACTGGACTCAGTATTGTACCAGGTAGGGCCTGGGTGGTGGCAGCGAGAAATAAAGTGGTGGCACAGGGATCAATAGACGGTGAAACGTCCGGGGACCTTGTGTATCGCCACAGTATTGACATTGTTGTTTGGCATGAATATATAGTAAATAGCAGCCCCCTCATCTTGGTGCCCTCCAGGTGTTTGGGACTCCCATCATGCCTTGCCTTTGGCCATGCTTGAAAGGGATGATAGTTATAGTCCAAGGCACTGGGGAGGGCACCATGTTGGGGAAGGCTGGTATATAAGATATGATAGAGTTTAACCAACACCTCTTGTATGGGCCCTGGATAACTTCCACTTTTCTCTCAATAAATATCACTACAGTTATTTACAATGCTGCTTTGCTTGTCCCTTGGCTGTGCTTGGACATGGGTCAGTTTCCTGTTGCTTAGAGAATGCCCGATTCTTATCCATTCCGCAGGGCAAAAAAGGGGGAAATGTCTCAAGTTGTAAGGATATTGGGACCTAAACTTAAGGCTTTACAAACTCAGTATCCTTCCTACTGTCTCTTGGGAACACAGCCAGCATGTAATCAGTTGTGCTGAGATATCTGCAGCATTTCTTTTTGTCAATTTTTAAAATAAATCTATAGCGTAATTAAATCAGCAGACACATCCCTAGCAAAATGTAAATATTATTAAGGACAGCCATGTTTTATTAAGGTCAGAGAAAATGATCTGCAATGAAACTCAAATCATCATTCCCTGTTGTTATTTTTTTGTCATTTTCTTGCCCTTAAATCACGTTATTTGGGGGACACACTGACATCTTGCAAATCATATACAAATTTATAAAGTGGAGACTATAAAGTGGAAGCTGCTGGGATATATCTCTCATATTTATTGCATAATTGAATCTGTAACTTAAATGTGATGCGAGTAAAACTAGCTTTCTTTATAATAATGAAGCGTAACTGAAGAGACAAATCTGCCTTTTTCTAGGGCATATCATCCATACAGACAGCAGTGACAAATCTGACTATATACATCATGGGTTTTTCAGAACATTTGACAAGAGTTAATTAATTAGTTTTATTCATAACTAATCAGTGATGTCATAGGAACCAAGTTTGTTTTATTAAGTTCCTTGTATATAGGAATAGGTTATACAGTGCATTCTGATGATATACTGGCTCCATACAGATAGCTCAAAAACTATGGTTAAGGAAGCGTAATATGGTGTGATGTTTGAGTTAATGATGTGTGAACTCCCTCCAATGGAATCTAATTTAGGCCACTAATTAAGAGGTTCTTCTGTAAATTATCAAAGTAAAGGTAGCTCTTTTTTTTAGGGAGGAAAAGTTCTCAATTGGCTTACATGATTTTGGTGCCTGTTCATGTATCATATCCCAATGCCCTTACTGTTGGTTGGCTTCAAGGCAAGATGGCAATGCCAAGAGGTCCAGTGGCAATAGAGGGGGAAAGCCTCACCCCCAAACTTTTGGGTGACTACCATCTTAGCATAGGTGCATGTGCCACAGGTAGAAAGTGACAGACCCATTTTAACTTTTCCAAATGGTTAGGAAGGTTGGTTGAATAGGGCCTAATGCATATGATTTGGAACTGAGCTATAGTAAAGTAAAGGTAAAGGGACCCCTGACAATTAAGTCCAGGTGTGAACGACTCTGGGGTTGCGTAGCTCATCTCACTTTACAGGCCGAGGGAGCCGGCGGTTGTCCACTTCCACAGACAGTATGCACACTTTTACTTTGTGTGTGTGTGTGCAGAGAGAGAGGGGGGAAAGGACACATTACTTGCTGGAAAAACTGCCTTGCAAAATTCAGAGAATTTTGAAAGAGGGCTGTGTTTTGGTGTGTTGTTTCAGAAACTGTGAATTATGTAAAGGTAAAAGGACCCCTGACCATTAGGTCCAGTCGCGGACGGCTCTGGGGTTGCAGTGCTCATCTTGCTTTACTGACTGAGGGAGCCAGAGTACAGCTTCCGGGTCATGTGGCCAGCATAACTAAGCCGCTTCTGGTGAAACCAGAGCAGCGCACAGAAACGCCGTTTACCTTCCCACCAGAGTGGTACCTATTTATCTACTGCACTAGCGTGCTTTCAAATGGCTAGGTTGGCAGGAGCTGGGACCGAACAACGGGAGCTCATCCCGTCACGGGGATTCCAACCACCAACCTTTCGATTGGCAAGCCCAAGCGGCACAGTGGTTTAACCCACAGTGCCACCCGTGTCCCATAGTAAAGTACCCTTTGTTTATAACCCAAACCTGTGGCAAACTTATTGTCAGGGACTGGCTGAATGAGGTAGGATGGTAGACGCCTCTTGCCCAAGAACTGCCCAGGGAGGGCACAGAAGATGACGACTTAGATCCCGAATCCTGGTGCTACGACACCGAAGAGCAGTCTGCAGAAACAATGAGCTAGGAAGCACTAGAACCAAGGCGTTTGAGCGATCAAGAAGGGTCAGGAGAAGGAGGGTCTTCCACGACAGGGTTAGAGGCTGAGAGTCACAGTGTGAGTGCAGACTCAGACAGAAAGGAGTCAGAGACTGGCCCTGCTACCCAGCAGGAGCACAGTCCCAGTGCTGCTGGCTTACCACCCCACCCCCCGACACCCCACTCGAAGGCAGTCCTGCACATTGCTGAGCAACAGACCAGACAGGCCCAGAGGAGGAGCTCATTCCCTGGACGCAGACTTCGTCTGCTTGGGAGGGATCCAGAATGAAGGCTAAAGGGAAAAGGACAGAGCTAGTAGTCAGTTTCAGCAATGTCTCAGACGGATTCTGAGCAGAGGACTTTCAGTGTTGTTATTTTCTGTTAATAAAGAGCTAAATGCCTTCCATGTCTCCTGCATGGGTGCCTGCAATGTGGTTGATCTGGCTCACTTGACAGCTCCTTGACACCTGTGCTGGAGGTGTTGTATTTTCATACTGTGCTTGACAGACTACTGTCCCCAGCCTTCGCAACAACCCACAAAGACCCTAAGCATAGAAAATGTGCTTGCCAGGAAGACTTGGCCCCTGATCCTTATGGCTTTTGGCCTGGAGCAGCGTTCAGACATCTGAACCTGGAACAGTATGCACAGACACAGGTTTCCCACCTCAGTATAATTAGACTTCACTCACAGTGCTCCAAACAACTTCAAAAGTAAGTGTCTTCTGCTTTTGTAAGTGAGCGTATAGATCTGGGGTTGATAGGATTCAGGCTGCAGCTTCTGTCAGAGTAAGTGCATTACTGTTAAGCTGGGAAGATAAACTGCCTTCCTAACACCCATGAACTGGGGCATGACTCATCACATGGTGGTGGGGGAAAGCTACAAATCTAAAAGGGATGGGTTTGCTGACAGAATCAGAGGCTCAGATTCCCTGCGGTGAATACAAATAGAACAAATACAACATAGTTAATTGAAATGTTTTGTTTTCTTCTCATTGCATTTTTCTTATTAGAAGAAGCAACCAAAAAAAGAAGATGATGGGCGACACGGAAGTTGTGTTTTGTCTTAGCTTGAATGTCTACTTCATAGGAACCAAGTATGCTTTCCCAAAACAGAATTGTGGGTTTTCTCACCAAGATGGGAAAACAGAGGGCCTTCTCGGTAGTGGCACCCACTCTGTGGAACGCCCTCCCATCAGATATCAAGGAGATAAGTAACTACATAACCTTTAGAAGACATCTGAAAGCAGCCCTGTATAGGGAATCTTTTTAATGTTTAATGCTTTATTATACACTGGAAGTTGCCCAGGGTGGCTGGGGCAACCCAGTTAGATGGATGGGGTATAAATAATAAATTTATTATTATTAATTATTATTATTATTATTATTATTATTATTATTATTATTATTATTATTATTCAAAAAAACTTTGCAAGCATCAGTAACTTGCATGTGATCATTTGCCTCCAAAGTGGTAGGTAGAACAGGAAGCAGAGTGTGAACCAACCAGTGATTAGCCCTGCTAAGGCTTACAGTTTCCAACTTCATTTAAATTTATTTATTTAAATACTTAAATTTAAAAAAACCCAAGCCATCTTTAGGGGGGATACTCATGTGGTCCTGTCAAAATTGGATAAGTTGTTTTCTTTGGCAGGGGGAGGAGTGAGGGAATGAGTGACTATTCAAAATAGGATGATCCAGTTACATTTGTATATCACCACCTTCTAAAAATTCAGTACCATGACTACTTCCTTTGGCACAACCCCATTATGTCCCCTCTGCATTATATTAGTAGCAGCAGCAGCTGTATTAATGGCTCCGTTGGCACACAAGGAGTCTCCAAGCGACTTACCAAATTTAAAAACATAAAGCATGGCGTAAAAGAACAATGTATTATAATAAAATCCACATTATATCCTATAAAACAAGCAGCAGCAAAAGCTCCAGCAACAAAATGCACCATCAATAGACAGCAAAATCATCACGAAGGTATGGGGGAAGTCTTTACTTTCTTTGTCTGCCATGCCACCATCGTTTAAGCAACTATTCCGGTGTGAAATTAAATGCAGAAGAGACCATGCATCACATAAGTCATTTTGTAATGATAAGAGTGCTAGAGTTTTAACATAAGACCTGAATGGGGCTTATTACTTGTGATTTGGGTGCTATGCCTCTGCTAAAGCGTGTTCTCCTTCATGGAGAGCACGTGTTGCGGTGGGGGCCGCCGGGACACTCCCAAGTTGTGGGGCGGGCTAATTGACCATTGGCCACTGATGCGATTGGGCTTCCCTTGTCGTTGGGAAGAAGTTAATGCTGCCATTTGTTGATTGACAGCCAGAAATGCTAAAACTCCTTGCACGAGGCTAGGGCTTCCTCTTTTCGCCTGTGCATTGGATTGCCCGCCCCCCCCCCCCTAGAATTAGGATTGTTCGCTTTGACCTTGCTATGCTTGTCATGGGGTCGTCTGCTCTTGGGGCAGGGGGCAGGTAGGAATTTTGTCCATCTGGCTGATTGGCTGGGCCATTTGGTTTTTGCCTGCTGCGCAGCAAATCGTCACAACTTGTAAGGTTGCGGTTAGGCATTGGTTTATGGTTTGGTTGGTTGAGGGGCATGGATTTGCTGTGCCTGCCCCTCTAATGCTGCTGCTGCAAGGGATTCCGTTAAAGGAATTGGGGGCTAACTATTGCTTGTCCACTCTGTCAAGGGGGCTCGGGCCACTGCAAGAGCTCCTGGCTGCATTTGGGGTGAGCTGAGGGCAGGTTCCCTGCTCCGTCGCTAGCCCCAAGTGTATTCCCCTTTTCTGACTTTCGCAGGCATGCGGAATGTCAGACTGTCTCCCATAGTGGGAAGAAGAAGAAGAAGAAGAGTTTGGATTTGATATCCCGCTTTATCACTACCCGAAGGAGTCTCAAAGCTGCTAACATTCTCCTTTCCCTTCCTCCCCCACAACAAACACTCTGTGGGGTGAGTGGGGCTGAGAGACTTCAGAAAAGTGTGACTAGCCCAAGGTCACCCAGCAGCTGCATGTGGAGGAGCGGAGACGCGAACCCGGTTCCCCAGATTACGAATCTACCACTCTTAACCACTACACCACACTGGGGGCAGCTAGTCGCAACTAATGCCTAAGCAACCACTCACATGTTTGTATTTTAATAAAGTTGTGGCCAAAATTATGCCAAAAACCTTAAACAAAAATTTTGGTGTGATGTGTGAGTTATTGGGGTGGCCCTGGGGACCTCAACACGCAATACATATCTGCTGCCTGCCTTGTAACTTCTGTTGCCAATGGTCACACCAGTTTCTCCCTCTAATGCCTGCCCACCACCCCTTGGACTTAAGTGTCTACAACTTGCAAACCAGTCAAGATCTGGGTTCTTGGGGAAAAATGACGATCTAAACACAGTAAATGCATATGGCTCTTTTTCTACTATCGCCTCCTGAGATATGCTCTGTGGTCTAAAAGGCAGAGTTAAGTGTTCTAGACCCCCCCATATATTACTTAAGAAAATGCTTTGATGACAGTGGCTTGATTTAATGTTACATCCAGAAGTGTGGACCTCCTTGCTTTAGCTGAGTTTATCAAATACAAGTTATAAATATTCTGAGATGATGCCAAGATAAGAATAAGGCAGGGAAGATTAATTCAATCCATTACTGCCCTGAAACCCTTCAATGTCCAATATAGCAAAAGCTGAGATAGCTAAACAGAGAAAACACAAAGACCATCTCCATTCAGTTACTGTTGGTAATTAGAAATCGTTTACAGCCCTCAGTCCAGTTTGCCGCTTTGCATGTAGAGAATGACGTTCGATGCAGAGCAAATTTGTACATATCCCAGAAAGTGTGGGGTTCATCCACATAATCTAGCCACACAAGATGGATCTCATAAGTGTTGTGTACAGGTATATAGAGATGCAGGTGGTGCTGTGGTCTAAACCACTGAGCCTCTTGGGCTTGTCAATTGGCAGGTCTGCAGTTCAAATCCCCGTGACGGGGTGAGCTCCCGTTGCTCTGTCCCAGCTCCTGCTAACTTAGCAGTTCAAAAGCATACCAGTGCAAGTAGATAAATAGGTACTGCTGTGGCGGAAAGGGAATGCACTCTTGTTTCCATTATGTGCCAGAAGTGGTTTACTCATGCTGGCCACATGTCCTGGAAAGCTGTCTGTGGACAAACGCCGGCTGCCTCAGCCTGAAAGCGAGATGTCAAAGAGAACAACTACCAGACTTTTAGAAGACATCTGAAGGCAGTTTAGGGAAGCTTTTAATGTTTGATGCATTACTGTATTTTAATATTTTGTTGGAGGCCTCCCAGAGCAGCAGGGAAAGCCCAGCCAGATGGGCGGGGTATAAATAATAAATTATTATTATTAATAATGATATTATGAGTACCGCAAACCCATAGTCGCCTTTGACTGGACTTAACCGTCCAGGGGCCCTTTACCTTTTTTCTTTTTTTATATAGGTACCTACCATACCTTGCACTCTATGTGCTTCATACATCCATACCATGGAGTCATGCTGAAAAATCTTCCTTGCATTGCTTCTTGTAAGAAATATGCTCCTTAGAAGACGTCTCTAGTTCCCCCAGCAACAGCAAGGATATAGTCCCCCAACATTCATTGCCACTTATCATAAGCAGCAGCAGCTAAGTGGTGCTTTCACCTGTTCCTACATGCACTGCTATATGGTGTGGTATCAGGAGCACTAGTTTTCCTTACATGGAAAATTCTGACTCTTAGAACACTGCATGAACTTCTTCAGGGAAAAGAAGGATACAAAGGCTAAGGTCTCAAATCAGCCTGTAGACTAACTTTCATAACGTTGTATCCACAGTAAAGGACCAAGAGGGTGAGATTTTCAATTTGGGTGACTTTTCCATAGTTTCCCTGAGGATTCAGGCTGCCTGAGGGAATTTTATCTGAGTGCCACTGAAGACGGCTTATGCAGGAAGGAGACATCTCTGGAATACAGGGCCATTTCTACACGCCTATCAATATTCAGGGGAGAAGCTGAATACCAACCAGAAAGCTTTTAGCTGTAATCTAAAGTGGCTGAAACCACACAATCAAATTTGACCAGGACGATGGTTTACCAACTTAGACCAAGATTCGAAATAAATGATATTTGGTGCCCTTGCATGAGCTCAAGGGCTTTTGATCCAGGGGAAATCCTTAATTTCATGAGATTTATGACCCTGCTATAAAGGTTCAAAAGTGTGGATATATATTGATATGTTAATATGATTGGATTCAAAGTAAGAAAACCATTTTTTAAAACCATGTTTTATGATACAAACTCTCATTGAAGCTTATTCGAATGTTAGGAACCATTTGCAGGTGACTGATCAGTGCATAGATAGTTCGTTCTAATTCTTAAACCTCAAAAAAACCAAATCCCTAAGAGGGGAACCCAAAATAGATAATTGAACTAAGCAGTTCCTATCCATCAAATATAGATTTTACATCTATTATAAAGTACCATAAATGTCTCTCAGTGAAACAAATATTATGGCTTGTTCAAGACCTGCACAAATGAGGCAAATCTGAACTTGCTGTAGATGGCTCATGGAATCTTGTCTCCATCTCTATTTTTAACGCTGCAGTTAGTCATTATAGGCATTTAAAGGCTGATTAGGTTTGCAGAATAGTTAAAACAAAATGCTAACCATACAGAAAGATAAAGCTGCTTCCCTCTCAGTAAAAGGATATGCATGAAGGAATAATTTTAATTAACATTTTGGGTGATGTTTCAATGAGAGCATCTCTGTGCTCAAAAATTTAAACCAAAGCGTAAAGTAAGTCATTCGGGTCAGCGTTAGGTGAGTAACTCAGACTTGATCTTAATGGAGTTGAACCTTCTGTACCACCTACACAATCTGGATCAAATTTTTCACAAAAGGAAATCATATATTATGCTTGAGACAATGAAGTGTGACTGATATGCATACAACTGATTAGCTAGAAGCAAACCAATATTTAGCTTAGTCCTCAAACGTACATAATTCTAAATGAAAACATGCATTCTAGTTAGCTCTTCTGCTAGTCTCTCACTTTACATCTTCCACTGAAAATATGTATAGTTCTCCAGTATTTTATTTACTGAAAATGTACTCCAACACACTACAGTTTACTAAGACTGGCAAGTGATTAAGTTTTTATCGATTAGCCACATACTTCTTAAGCTATTAATCAATAAATTGACAACATAAATATGCATATTACCATTTATCACTTAGTTCTAGAAGGTCAAAGCATCTTCAATATTTTCTATTTCACTCCATATAACAGCAACAAAACAAAATAACTTCAACACTATCAATAATTAAACTTGGAAACCCATTAATCATCAAAGAAAAACTTGATTGATTAAACTTCCAGTTAAAGCAATTCAATCTCACACATGAATCCTGCATATCAGTACATTCCTTATATATATATTAAATCCTAGACGCTAAATTTTATTTATATTGACAGATATTTCACTGCAGAATTTCCCAAAAGGAAATGCCCAAAAAGAAAAGTGGCAATATACCTTTGGCCATAGGTTATACTTAATCATCACAGGAAAAAGATTTGACTGAAATGTTAGTAAAATATTTCACTCACATATTTTGGTTGACCACAATCACATCCAATCCATCTACCCTATATATCTAATTAGGAAAAATATATAACTACAGGCAACAGTTTGAGATTGAGCTCTACTGGAAATGAACTCCAAGACAGGGTTACATGATGAAATCAGTCACAAATTGCTTCTATAAATCTAATTAGCAGTCAATGGATCTTTTAAAATAAATCTTACCAATATATGACTGAGGCTGTATGATTCAGGTTAAGAATAGTTGTGTTCTGACCTGGGGAATTATTCAACTGTTAACGAATTTCAATTTCTTAACAAAGTCCTCTCAAGAGAGGCAGCAAGGACTATTCATAAGTTTACCTGTACATTTCTTTATATTGCTGTTCCTCTTTCCATGAGAACCCAACTTGCATCCAAAGTTTTCTTCCCAGAATTCTGCAAACCACACATTCCTTCTGTTATTTGCTAGAGTTCGGCTTCTAAAATATCTATCGAAACCTATGATGAAAACAAAAAAAACACACACAAAAAACCAGGCATTAAAATTACATCTTATTATGCAAAGTGAAATGCTTGCTTTGTATAGAAACACACATATGTATATAACATAAAATATTTTAATAAATACCTAAATCCCTTTAAAAAAAACTATTGTATGTCAGGCAAAGAAAATCCTATACAGTGGTACCTTGGTTCTCAAATGCCTTGGTACTCAAACGCGTTAGTTCTCAAACGCTGAAAACTCAGAAGTAAGTGTTCTGGTTTTGGAACATTTTTCAGAAAGCTGAATGTCTGATGCGGTTGTCAGCTATTGTTTCTGGGGCGCCTGCACCAATCAGAAGCTGCGCCTTGGTTTTTTGAACATTTCGGAAGTCATCTACAATACTGTCTTTTTATCTTCTACAATACTGTCTTATTTATTTTATAGTACAGTACATTGTTTCTTGCTTTCCTTTTATGGATCAATGGTCTTGTTAGATAGTAAAATTGATGTTAAATTGCTGTTTTAGGGGTTGCTTTTAAAAGTCTGGAATGGGAAACACTTCCGGGTTGGCGCGTCTGGCTAATGGCGGATCCCCTCCGAGCTCCGGAGGGAATCGGCCCAGCAGGGGATCGGGTCTTACCGTGCCGGCGACACGGGGACCCTTACAAACCACGTACACGGGGTACGTGGACATGGTGACTCGGCGGGCATCGTAAGCGCCCCCCGACCCGTGAAAGAGCCTTTTTAAAGGCTAAGGATCGGGTGCCAGGAGGCGGCGTGGTGCTGTGAGTCTTCTGCTACCCCTGCCGGGCGAAGCCGCATGCCATTCTCCAGTCAGCGCTGACTTCTTCCTGCTAAATTCGGACTTAAAACAAAGAGCAACAACCCGTGAGTAATTTGAAAATTGGATTACAAATTTTTCGGTCTGAATTCGGTACGAACGGAGGAGATGAAAAAAAAGGGAAGTCCGCCTCCTCCATATTGCTAACAGAGCAAGCAAGGATTTGACAGCTAAAGTTGCGGGACAATTTGTGACTGGATAAAAGATACTAACCTCACGGATTTAAAAGAGCTAAGCTAAGGTGCTGGAGGACAAGAGACTATTTTGTTTGAAACTAAGTATCACCCTACTCAAGCCCGGGAGCAACCCGAGTTAAGAGCCTGCTTAGACATAGATACTTTTGACAGCTGTCAAATTAGCTGTCAAAGTTGAAAGAATTGGAAATTGAAACTTTAGCCGATTAAATTGCTATAAAATATCACAAATAAGGAAAGATCGACACAAACAAGTTTGACTTTTGGATCGGAGAGGGAAAGATCATTAAAATCAGAATCCCTCTAGAGGGGACTCCTGGACATTGCAAGAATGGATTTAAAACAAGGAATACAGGAAATACGTGCTGACCTGAAAGAGCTGCTCTCTTTTGTGGGAAAACTGATACAGAAGAATGAGAAAGGCCTTGTTTTGTCTACGAGCCCACCAGACCCGAAGCTATCTGAAAGTACACTAACCGACTTGGAAAGGGACTCATTGTGCAAAACACAGGCAGCTGGACATGGGAAAGAACCCAAGACTGAGGAGGAAAAGACATCTGCCAAGCAAAAAGAGCTGAAGGAAGGGAAGGCTGAGACATTATATAAAAGAGAGGAGAGACCAAGATCTGCCAAGAAGAAATCCAAACTGACCAAGGTGAAAACAGGCCTATTTGGGACATATAGATTTATGAAACAGTGTTGGAATATGGGTCACAAGCAAACAGGTGTAACTGAAAGAATCACCGCCAACACTAAGAATAAAAGTCTTCGATCCTGGGAGTTAAGCATGAGAGATTTTCGAAGAAATCGGCTGAAAGGAACTGTGAAAGATTTATGCGCCTCGGACGTGAGATCACCAGGCTAGAAAGATGGATTAAATGTACTTTGATTAAGGATTGAAACCGGGGGAGAAGGGTGGGACCTAACAGTCTGAAGGGGGTTGAAGTTCTTTTTCTACTTCTACTTTTATTTTTTATAGAATGAAGAATATTTGACAAAAATGGGGAATCTGTGGGAGGGAAAGGGTGGCAACTTTAGGAAAGATATCTTTCTTTTCTTTCTTAGAAATATGCTTATATTCTTGTCTGTTCTTTTATCTCGATATAGAGGATTAAGGGATATATGTTAATAAAATGCTAGCACAACAATGAACTAAAGTATAATTTTATAACTAAAATGAATTTAATTAAACTAGGGTTAAGTAATTTTAATAAAATAAGGTTTAGGATGTTCAGGGGAAAAACTTGCTAGAACAAATAAACTGGAGCCGGAAAACAATAGGAGGAGACGTGGGGAAGTCCTGAAAAGAAGTTACTGAAAATAAGTGTGAAGAGGAGAACCTCTTTTTTCTTTCTTTCTTTTTTTTCTTTTTCTTTTTCTTCTTTGGGTGTATGTTTCTATGTTCCTGAGTTTTGATTTTTAATGTAACCTTTTTTGGAAAATTAATAAAGATTATTTTAAAAAAATAAAAAAAATAAAAATAAAAGTCTGGAATGGATTAATCCGTTTTGCATCACTTTCTATGGGAAAGCGAGCCTTGGTTTTGGAACGCTTTGGTTTTGGAATGGACTTCCGGAACAGATTAAGTTTGAGAACCAAGGTACCACTGTACTTTGTAATTCCCACTGAGTACCAGGTACCACTGTACTTTGTAATTCCCACTGAGTAAAATAAGTCTTATTCCTTAAGTATGCTTGCTCAGGATTCTAGCCTAAAGTCTGTATTGGTGAAGATCAGAGAAACCTAAGTTGCATTTAGCTTCCTTGGTGCATATTCATGTAGCACATGAACATAAGTATTATAAATAATATTTTTTTAATATTTACCATTATCATCATTGTTATTATGATTAAGAATATTTTTTTAAAAAAACCAGCATCCCTGATCTGGGGAACATTCATAAGTTGTTCCGCCTTAATGCCTTTCAGGAAGGGTTACTGACCAAATTAACGAATACCCCCTTTTTTGGACAAGGTCCTTAAGAGGGTGGTGGCTGTTGACTTCCATGCATTCTTGGAGAAGACATGTTTACCTAGATCTATTTAAATCTAGCTTCAGGCTTGGTTTTTGCATTGAGGCAATCTTGGTCAACCTGATGGATGATCTCTGTTGGAAGAACTGGGGGAGAGCAACCTTCTTGATTCTGCTTGATCTCTCATTGGCTTTTCATACCCTCCACCATGTTGTCCTGCTGGACTGAATTTGGGAGTTGGGGACATGGGAGTATGGTAGCTTCATACCTACCTCCAAGGCCAGTTCTATAAAAAGCATTAGGGGACTTCTGTTCAGCCTATGGCAGGTCAATGGGGGTTTGGAGCACGGTTTTATTGATTTGCTGATGGCACCAAAGCTCTATTTCTCCCCATCATTGTAATCAGGTGAGGGGGTACAGATGCTGGAAGCAGTAATAGACTGGAGCCAATAAACTGGCTGGAGTGATGGGAACTGCACTTCACCAACATCTAGAGAGCCACATATTAGCCACTCCTGATGTAAACTGACTAACGGGGCACTGCAAGGTCTTACCAGAGACCCGTTCCATCACATGCAACACAATCCCTTTTCTTAACTAGACGTGCCCAAGATTAAATATGGGATCTTTTACAACAAAGGCATTTATTCTGTGACAGAACTTTGATCTGTCCCCATATGAAATCCATTTGAAGAGCTTCAGTCCATGTGGCTACCCTACAGAAAATGTCCTTGTCTACTCCAAAAGTAAGAAAAGACATGTTCTTTGCAACTCTTGCTTTTAGATCGGTTACAGGACTTCTGCCCATTATAGCACCGTTTTAGAATCTGCAAGTAAATAGGATGATATAGTCTGCTTCCCGGCCATAAGCAACAGGCTCATCAGATAACACAAGGAAATTGGCCTGGAGGGTGGTGAAAGAACACAAAAAGAGTTACAGCTGACATTGCAAGAAGGCGATGTGATTGGTGGGGGGAAACTGGGCATATATCACATACAGCCTATGGGAAACAAAATTTACAAATACAGCTAGTTGTAGAATGAAATTTCTTTGTATTTTGCAGAGGTTGCATTGGAAGTGCAATGAAATCTACATTGACTGATCCACACTACTGGTCTGAAAAACTATTTGGCTCAGTAATTATACATAAGGGAACCAAGGGATAATGCCGCTGAAGGAAAAACAGTGCACAAGTAAGTAAAAGTCTCCTTCAGTATACCATAAAGGAGTTTTAACTCCCTGCTGCACTGAGCTCAAGGGGATCTCTACATGGTCTTTTAGGGACTCCATGGACCAGAGGTGATGGGATTGCCTTACCATCGATGGAAGCTCTTTTGGGCAAAATGGTGACTGCGCCTTCTGCAATCTCCTCTTGCTGGTAGACAGGTGCAATCTTAGACCCCCAACTGTCTGAGCCAATCCAAAGAAAATGTCCAGTTTGATTGGTTTTCTTTGCTGCTTCTAATATTCTCCTGCAAGTAAGTAAACAGAAGAAGTAATTCTTTTAAAATTGACACTGAAAATGGTTATGCATCAGGCAATTGCAAAAGTGGTTGCTTTTATCCTATTCATCAAGCATTCTTTCTGATAGAACCAAGTATTCCCCCTGAAAATTTAATCCTGTACATGGTAAAATTTGCCTTTAACCTTGCTTTCATGCTTCTTCAATATTCTTTTCTTTTTCTTTTTCACAACCCCAGGTTACTTGAGGTGCCAAGTTCAGATCAGAGACAAAACTCTTAAGGCTCATAAAGCCCACTTTAAATGAGAGTTGAGTTTTCAAAATCTCCAAATGCTTCTCTGGCTTGGATAAAAATCTGAGCCACAGTAGAATTCATGGCTTCCACCCTGTTTACTCCTGCTAACACTTGCTGTCACCCCAAAGCAATCCCTGCAATCCTTACTCGCAAAATATGTTCATCCTTTGCTTTACTCAATTGTCAAGCAATGGTGTAGCAACAGTGCTAGGAGCAGAAGTAGAAGCAGTGGGTAGGGGAGACAATGTTGCTCCTGCAGTTTGGTGGGGATGTGTTTTCTTCCATGCCTTCTGAGAGAAAGAGCCATGAGATCACTGCTGCTCCAATAAGGAGGTGGGGAGGGAGTTGGTCACATGCCCACAACTGGCCAATAGAATGATGTTTGGGAATGAGTAGTTAAGGAAGAGCCTCCCCCAGACCTTACTCCAGACATAGGCAAATGCGGTCCTCAAGATGTTTTGGGACTACAATTCCCATTATCCCTGACCACTGGTTCTGTTAGCTAGGGATGATGGGAGTTGTAGTCCCAAAACATCTGGAGGGCCGAGTTTGCCTGTGCCTGCCTTACTCTCTTCAGATTTGAAGTGCCCCTCTCCCTTTACGCAGGTTGAGATATCGTTTCACAGGGCTGAGTGAGAAATTATGGGTGGCCACTCAACTTTAAAATCTCTCCTTTTTTAACTTACTCCACCCTGTTGGGAATATTTAATTGGCAAACAGGCTCAGAAAACTGATCCATGTTTTTTCTGATTTTGCCACACACACACGCCCCCCCCCAAACAACACAAAAAACACACACACTTGACTAATGTCCAAGTTAATCAAAGGAAAGCTCATCTAATTCTATATCTGAAGAAGGTATCTGAAGAAGTGTGTGTGCACTAGAAAGCTTATACCCAGAACAAACTTAGTTGGTCTCTAAGGTGCTACTGGACAATTTTATTTATATATTTCAACTAATTCTATATGTTAGGAACTACCAATTTGTCATTCTTGTCAACCTGAAGTTGTTAGTAACACAGGGGTCCACTATGCACTATAAAGTTGCAACATCCCTGTCCCCACAGATCTGAAGATTGCAAGCATATCTGTCTTGATGTCAAGCCTAAAGCCATTTAAGGCAAGCAGCATGTGTGACTAAAAATATGACTTTCAGCAGCAAGTTGCCCATCCTGTGCAAGACAGAAATAGAGAAAGAAGTAAGCACCTGATATCATCCTCATTTGCAAACATGATCACCGCACGAGCATTCGGAGTCTCCATCAAGCGCTTGATGATCTTGTCAAATTCTCCTGGTCTTGGCTCACGGGGGATTTTTAGAGACTGAGCAATGCAGACACCACCTAGGCGGGGGGGGGGGATAAAAAAAAAAGCAAGGTGATTGGTGACAAGCTCGAAAATATTGTTAGCATATGATCACCATATTCAGTGCACAACAGAAACAGCATAGTGGTTTCATAGGAAACTGCCAAGCCAAACTCACTTTGGAAGCGCAGTCTTGCAGTTCCAATACGCCCACTGCCGTCCAACAAAACTGTAAAGGTAAAGGGACCCCTGACCATTAGGTCCAGTCATGGCCGACTCTGTGGTTGCGGCGTTCATCTCGCTTTACTGGCCGAGGGAGCTTCCGGGTCATGTGGCCAGCATGACTAAGCCACTTCTGGCGAACCAGAGCAGCGCACGGAAACGCCGTTTACCTTCCCGCCAAAGCGGCACCTATTTATCTACTTGCACTTTGACGTACTTTTGAACTGCTAGGTGGGCAGGAGCAGGGACCGAGCAATGGGAGCTCACCCCGTTGCAGGGATTTGAACTGCCGACCTTCTGATCAGCAAGTCCTAGGCTCTGTGGTTTAACCCACATCGCCACCTGCGTCCCATAACAAAACTGTAGATGGTGGCAAATGCTCCAAATCCATTCTCCCTCCCCCCGCCCTTTTGTCACAGATTCCCATCAATGACAGAAAAATACCATTTGTTCAGCAGGTTCAGCATCTCCCTTGAACACTGTGACTAAACATGGCGATAAGAATGCAGTTCACTGGAAATATTGTGGTGGGTACAGTGAAAGTGTATTCTTCTCCTGGGAACCACAGCCGTATCTATTCCAGTTGCTAACCACAGCAGTTTAATTAAGTTGCCTTCGTTATTTAAACATCTAATTAAAGCAGTGTTGGGTCATCAGTAAAACTCCCATGTTACTCACAGGTGAACCAGCAGAAGCCCAATAGCATAAGCATATTATACGCATACACACATTTTCCTTACAAAATCTGGTTGTGCCTATTAGGAAAGCTATATGCCCTCTATCAAAAGTAATACTTAGGGTTAATGGAATGCCATTTAACTTATTGAAAAGGTGGTACTTCAAGACTATGCCTTGTGAGGTTTCTTTCTTTCTTTCTTTCTTTTTCCAGCCCTGAAATGGGCAGGATGCAGGGTTTATGAGAGTACCCTTTAATCCTCTAGTTTAGGGATATTTTTCACTGCCTTCCAATGCTGTGATTGTGCTGTCTTGCAGTCTTTTGATTGCTGATTGATCTGTGGCATTTTATTGTGATCTATTTTTATGTTTTGTTTTAAAAAGTTGAGTACCATATTGGGGCCTTTGGGCTGAAATGCAATGTATAGCTAAACTGTAGCAGTAGTAATAAAAAATAAATATAGTAACTAGCATAATTATTAATGGCGTTTTAAGCCATCATGTACTTTGTCAAATACCCGCAGTCTTTGTCCATATAACCCAGCATGCTCTGAAGAAACTTTTAATACATTTGAAATGGTGAGGACACTATATTTCATGCTGGGGGGGGGGGGGCACTAGATTCATACCCAAGCACAAGGGAGATTCAGGGTTGCCAGAACTTCATCCTTATTCAACAGATAGTAAGTGTACAGTGGCAGTGCAAAATGAACATTTCATACTAGGGTTCTTCAGAAAGGGACTGACAGTCACATTGGCAGTTATTTATTTAATTAATTAATTTATTTAATTTATTTATTTATTTAATAAAACCCTCTATAGAAAGCAGTGCCGGATTTATGTATAAGCTAAGCAAGCTATAGCTTAGGGCCCCATTCTCCCCCCCCCCCAAAAAAAAAATGTAAAGAAAAAAACTGGATGTACATTTCCAAAATATAAGATAAAAAACAAATAAAATCAAACCTACATATAGCAACGGTGTTTTGTGTTGTGTAGGCTCCTGTGGTGCAAGTAATGGGCCCCACCTGATGGACTGCTCCCTAAAATATCACTGGTTTGCTCATTTCTATATCAATTAGTTTGATAAAATACATATTTTGTTATGTGCAAATGGCTTTAGATACCTATTAGGTCCATAAATTACCATATAGCATATATTCTACACAAAAAGCAGCGACAATTTGTTGTTGACAAAGGACAGCTGGACATATGAAGGGCCCCATTACCTTCAGTAGCTTAGGGCCTCATCAAACCTAAATCTGGCCCTGATAGAAAGTGATGGTGCAACTGCAGTCAGAATACTGTTGACAGATCGAATGCCCCATCTCAACAAGATATCTTGACATAGCTTCCATATACAGGAAGAGGAAAGCAATATGTAGCAACAAATATGGGACAGAGAAAATGAAGTACCGTATCTCTCCGCACATAAATAACTCAGCCTTTGCTCCCCAAAGATGTGATGATAGTCAAATTTACGGATATGCATCTATCAGTGTCTACTTGTCAGGCACAATAGCTAAATGGACCTTTCAAGTTCAAGGGTAGGATACCTCTGAATGTTAGTTTGCTGGGAGGCAGACAACACAGAAGGGTTTGGTATTCAGGCTATGGCTCTGAGCTTGCTGGAAGCACATATCTGGTCTTTATAGGAACAAGATGCTGGACTAGGAAGGCCTTTGAACTGAGTATTGTTGCTGTTTCATGATTGATATATTCCAACAGTGCTAAATATTGGTTAGGATGGAATGTAAATCTTTTATAGCAGCTACTTTTCTAAAAGAATCAAGTAGAATTTGACAGTACAGAGGAACTGTGATAGCTAGAATGCACAAGCTAGTAAAACAGCATTTATGAACATGACCCAAAGCTTTCCTAGCTGATGCACACCTTTCTTTCCTTACTAATTCAAGTGGCTTTCCACCCCTACAGCTTACTTCTTTTTCATACAAAGGCAAGAGCAATATAATTTCAATATTTTGCAAGGCAACAGAATTTGCACCACAGTTAAATCAATTCAGGGGCAAACAGCAATCTATTAAATAAAAGTTAAGCTTCAAGGTCCGTATAGTTAAAGCCATGGTTTTCCCAGTAGTGATGTATGGAAGTGAGAGCTGCACCATCAAGAAGGCTGATCACTGAAGAATTGATGCTTTTGAATTATGGTGCTGGAGGAGACTCTTGAGAGTCTCATGGACTGCAAGAAGACCAAACCTATCCATTCTGAAGGAAATCAGCCCTGAGTGCTCACTGGAAGGACAGATCCTGAAGCTGAGGCTCCAATACTTTGGCCACCTCATGAGAAGAGAAGACTCCCTGGAAAAGACCTTGATGTTGGGAAAGATTGAGGGCACAAGGAGAAGGGGACAACAGAGGACGAGATGGTTGGACAGTGTTCTCGAAGCTACCAACATGAGCCTGACCAAACTGCGGGACGCAGTGGAAGACAGGAGTGCCTGATATGCTCTGGTCCACGGGGTCATGAAGAGTCGGACACGACTAAACAACTAAACAACAACAACAAGCTTCAATCAGCAATGCAGAAATTCTGGGGCATGAAGAAATTTAAAATAACATGCTAGCTAATAAAACATTGTCTTGGAATACATGCTAAATTTGTAGGGAGCAACCATTAAGAGTTAATAAGAACCTACACCATGCCTAGATTATGAAGATGGAAGGAAATCCTAGCTGCCTAGGACTATCAATGGGCATGTAGATACAAATTTGGTCATTCAAAATAAGGCAAAGTTATTTTTTGTCGTGGAAAGAATACCTTCTTAATTAAAGTGATGCCACTGCCCCACATGAGGAAATTAGCTCCAAAATACATTGAGTTTTAAAAGATGCCTGCTGATCGCCGAAGAATGGATGCTTTTGAATTACGGTGCTGGAGGAGACTCTTGAGATTGCAAGAAGATCAAACCTATCCATTCTGAAGGAAATCAGCCCTGAGTGCTCACTGGAAGGACAGATCCTGAAGCTGAGGATCCAATACTTTGGCCACCTCATGAGAAGAGAAGACTCCCTGGAAAAGACCCTGATGTTGGGAAAGATGGAGGGCACAAGGAGAAGGGGACGACAGAGGATGAGGTGGTTGGACAGTGTTCTCGAAGCTACAAGCATGAGTTTGACCAAACTGCGGGAGACAGGAGTGCCTGGCGTGCTCTGGTCCATGGGGTCACGAAAAGTTGGACACGACTAAACGACTAAACAACAACAACAAATCTTGCACAATAATGTGCTATTTACACCAAATGCTGTTTACACAGTGTGTTGTTTTACACTATTACACAATGAAGCTGACCCAATGAAAAGACTAAACATTTTAGAATCTCAGCCAAGTGGCCATAAGTCTCAGGGTAAGTATGCATTTTTGTACACGTTACTTGGTTGGAGAGCAGCAGCATGAAATTCAGAAAAATATGAATTTTGAGTGACTTATGTGTGTTGGTTCTTGTACTGTTTCAGAAGATGTAATTTTGGTATGTTCACCTTGCAGTGTGAACTGAATCAAACTTCTCTGAAATCCCTATGCATGCAATATTGTTTCTGCGTATCATTTCCACATATGTCTCGCAACCTCTAAATCCTTGGTTGGATCAGCAAGCTGTTAGCCTAAAGCTGACCCAATGTGACAATAAAATTTGCCTTAAATCCAGTGCTTTTTTTTCTGGGGGGACGCCTACCCCTAAACATTTTGTGAATCTAAGTCTGGCCTCATTGAGGGGCAGTATTTCAATCCAAGTAGGAAAATGAGAGTACTCCTAAACATTTTTTTAGGGGGGGGGGGAAGCACTGCTTACATCAAGTCAGACCATTGACTTAGTTACTTTTTTTGGCTATCACTGCCTTCTTCCCATCCCTTATACAGTGGTACCTTGTTTGAAAATGGAATAGAGGCAATCTATTCAGAGCAAAAAGCTAAACTGATAGTAAACAATGTGGTGACAGATGGGTTCAAAATTGAAAAAGGGACACGACAGGGGTGCCCTTTATCCCCTCTTTTATTTCTCTCAGTCCTGGAGGTGCTTTTGAATATGATCAGGGAGGACCGGTTGGTACAAGGAATACAGGTCGGAGTGAAACAATATAAACTGAAAGCTTTTGCAGATGACTTGGTTTTAACATTACAGGAGCCAGAATCTAGTACAAAAAGAGTTTTAGAACTGATTCATGAATTTGGTCGGGTGGCGGGATTTAAGCTAAACAAGCAAAAAACCAAGGTTTTGGCCAAAAATTTGACACCTACATAAACAGATGGGTTCCAGAAAGAAACAGAATTAAGTGTGGTTAAAAAAGTGAAATACCTAGGGGTTCATTTGTCTGCTAAAAATTTGAACTTATTTAAAGATAATTATGAAAAATGTTGGTCGGAAATCAAAAAGGATTTGGAAACTTGGTCAAGACTGAAACTTTCCTTGTTGGGTCGAATTGCAGCTATAAAAATGAATGTATTGCCTAAAATGTTATTTTTGTTTCAAACCCTACAGATCGTGGACAGAGTGGAATGTTTTGGGAAGTGGCAGAAAGATATCTCTAAGTTTGTTTGGCAGGGCAAAAAGCCCCGAATAAAATTTAAAATATTAACTGACTTGAAAGAAAGAGGGGGGTTTGCCCTGCCGGACTTGAGGTTGTATTATGAATCTGCAGCCTTCTGCTGGATGAAGGATTGGTTTCTGTTGGAGAACACTGATGTCCTAGATCTGGAAGGGTTTGACAATGCTTTCGGTTGGCATGCATATTTGTGGTACGACAAGGTTAAAATTCATAAATTGCTTAAAAACCATATTGTCAGAAGAGCTTTACTTATGGTCTGGACAAAGTACAAGGACTTGTTAGAGGGTAAGACCCCGAGGTGGATATCACCAGTGGAGGCCAAGGCTCGAAAAAGACCTAATATGGAGGCCTACTGGCCGAAATATTGGGAAATAATTGAAAAAATTGGAGACAATTGGAGGGTGCAGAGCCTGGAGAAATTAAAAAACAAGGTGCGGGACTGGTTACACTACGCTCAAATTCAAGAGGTTTTTAAAATAGATAAAAAAGTTGGTTTCCAGGTGGAAAAATCGAAACTAGAGATGGAATTGCTAGAACCAAAAACTAAGGTACTTTCGAGAATGTACAACTTGCTGCTTAAATGGAACACACAGGATGAGACAGTTAAATCTGCCATGATAAAATGGGCACAGGACATTGGGCATAACATTATGTTTGAGGACTGGGAAAGGTTATGGAACACCGGAATGAAGTTTACGGCATGTAATGCCTTGAAGGAAAACATTATGAAAATGATATACCGGTGGTACATGACCCCAGTCAAGCTAGCTAAGATATATCACCTGTCTGACAACAAATGTTGGAAATGTAAGGAGGCAGAAGGGACATTCCTTCACCTCTGGTGGACCTGCCCAAAAGTGAAGGCCTTCTGGGAAGTAATTTACAATGAGTTAAAAAAGGTATTTAGATATACCTTTCCCAAGAAACCAGAGGCCTTCCTCCTGGGCATGGTAGACCAGAAAGTGTTAAAGAAGGATAGAACCTTGTTTATGTATGGTACTACAGCAGCAAGAATTCTTATTGCAAAGCATTGGAAGACACAAGATTTACCCACGCTGGAGGAATGGCAGACGCAGTTGATGGATTACATGGAACTGGCTGAAATGACTGGCAGAATCCGAGATTTGGGAGAGGAAACGGTGGAAGAGGACTGGAAAAAATTTAAGGACTATCTGCAAAAACATTATAAGTTGTATGAATGTTAAGAATGTGCACGACTAGGAAATTTTAGCTTCAGCAACTTGACTTGATGAATTGAAAATTAAGTTATAAGAAAAAAGAGGTGGAAACATGAAATAACTTTATTATGTTTATTTTAAAAGTATAAGAATTGGGATACAGTATTTTGAATTTAGAAACATGATAACTGAAAGATACAATAAGATATGAAACAAGGTAACAAATTGCTGACGTTTTTATCACAAAGAACGCAGGATTTGGAGGATGTGGGGAAGTCCAGTTGGGTCGGTAAAAACATTATGGAAAGTTGGCTTTTTACATTTCTTTTTCTTTATTTGTTCTTTTTCTTTTTTCTTTATTCTGTATATTTTCTGACTGTAAGAAATGAAACTTAATAAAAAAATTTTTTAAAAAATATATATATACAGTGGTACCTTGATTCGCGAACGACTTAGTTGTAAAACAAATCGGCTCCCAAATGCCGCAAACCCGGAAGTAAGTGTTCCGGTTTGCAATCGTTTTTTGGAAACATCTGACACAGCTTCCACTTGAGTGCAGGAAGCTCCTGCAGCCAGTTGGAAGCCATGCCTTGGTTTTTGAATGGTTTCGGGAGTCGAATGGACTCCTGAAACAGATTGAGTTTGAGAATCAAGGTACCACTGTAGTAATAATAATAATAATAATAATAATAATAATAATAATAATAATAATTAATAATAATTTATTTGTACCACATCCATCTGGCTGGGTTTCCCCATGATATGCATCAATTGTGGCCAACTCCCAAGAGACTGCAATCTACTCACGGTGTTAAAGACTGTCAGTGATCTACCCTCTTTGGGGGGTTCAGGTCAAAGTTGTTGAGGAAAGTTGATGAATTGTTTTTAGGGAGGAGGAAAGCTGCATTTTTGGGGGGTGCAGCGCAAAATGGTTGAGCTTTTTTTAGCAGAGCCAAGTTTCTTGAGCTTCTTTGGCGGGAGCCAGTGATCTACCACAAATGCCCAGTGATCTACCAGTAGGTCACAATCTACCTGTTGGACGTGCCTGATATACATGATACAGTGGTACCTCAGGTTACATACACTTCAGGTTACATATGCTTCAGGCTACAGACTCCGCTAACCCAGAAATAGTGCTTCAGGTTAAGAACTTTGCTTTAGGATGAGAACAGAAATCGAGCTCCGGCGGCGCGGCAGCAGCAGGAGGCCCCATTAGCTAAAGTGGTGCTTCAGGTTAAGAACAGTTTCAGGTTAAGAACGGACCTCTGGAACGAATTAAGTACTTAACCTGAGGTACCACTGTATAGGAAATGCCAATGATTCTCTCTGGGAATTTATGCAGGAGATGCATGCCTTCCACCAGCAGGCAATGGCAAGACAACCCTCCATTTTATTTGTCACTGGTCTTCATGTGATTTCTTGTGCCATTTTTAAACTTTCCACCTACTAATATAATGTTAGATTATCACCAAAGTCTCTTCAAGTTAGCTTGGTTGTTTTTGTCGGGCCCTGACTTACGGACCCATTGGGATTCTGCTGTGCTTCTTTTTGCTGTTGACTCTTCCATAGCCTTCAGGAACTTTGACGTGTGGGCTTTCATGGTGTCATACATTTTAAAAGACAGATTGACATGAATGTATTTAAATAATACGTTAATAACAAGCTCACTTTTCTGACACACAGTCAATCAGATAAAAGAGGCCGGCTATTTTTGAATTAATGGGGCTTCAAAGCTGACAACATATTCTTTGGGTTCTTTGAGAAACAGTGAACAAATATACTGTTATTTTTTGTTACCCAAGTATTCAGAGCTCTCTGAGACTCTCTCTCTCTCTCTCTCTCTATATATATATATATATGGGGAAAAAAACATTAAGCTTTCAGTCACCTCCTAAAATCATCCATGCACAGGAAGGAAAACTGATTCTTAAGGAAAAGTGACAAAGGAAGGACAATATGTTACCTCATAAATTTCACTAATAGAATTTTCAGCTCTTGCTAGTCATGCAGTGGCTTTTAAGAAAACCATTCCCCTTGCATGTAATAGACCCTGAAAAGTTACAAATGCTTATCTATTATATACTGCATTCTGCCATCCAGAAAGAATGGCTATCTAGGAATGAAGAAAGAGGGAGGGGGGAAAAACCACACTGCAGTATCTGAATGGTTGTTTTCCTAGAGTTTAATGGCACCAGAGAAATGCCACTTCCATCATTACAATAGTTCATTCAATCATGACTACACTGGGCATCTTCACATCTCTGTGCTGAAGAATGTCTTTGACACTAATAGAAACAAATCAAAATGCACTTCAGCTTTGCCACAGCATTCATAATAAATTCCGCAAGCTATTACCTGACAAACGCAGCAATTGGTTTATCTCTTTATCTGTACACTACCCACCCTGCGCGTTGGAAGCAAGGAGCTGTATATTGATTTATAGGAGCCAATCAAGACTGGAAATAACATGACAGGGAAACATTAAGCACCGTATTTAAACAGGGTTTGCAAACATAATCCACAAACACATCTATTATGCCTGACTGGCAATAGGAAAGTGAAATCATAAGAGAGGAATATTAGATTGATTTTTTTTTTAATTTATTGCAATTGGGGCATTGGAATCAGTGTATGGCCTTCAACAGGTCAGCTTTTCTGAACCTTTGGCTTCCTAGGGATGGGGATAAGGACGGAAAAAAATAACATTTGTATATACTTAAAATGTTGAAAGTTCTTCTCATGCGTTTTCAGAATATCACACCATATTGCAGATAGGATCAAGAGACTGAAACGGAAGGAATAATGGGTTGTCTATGTCAGCTGAATGAAGATGTCATCTATTCAGAGTAGAGCCATTGAATCTACCTTAGTCACATCGATTGACTTCAGTGGATCTGTTCTGAGTAGTAGCACTGAATACTGCCTGTAAAGCATGAGTGTGGAATCTGTGGTCTTCCAGGTGTCAGCTTCGCCTTTGAGCCAGTGCCAACGACTGGGCTCAACCTCTTCAGCCCCAACTGGGCCAGGCAAGCTGGGAAAGCACTTCCAGAGACCTTCCACTGCAGGGAGCAGGTCTAAGTGTTGTGGACTCACAACTTAGAGCTGTGAGCACCAAACTCAGTTCCAAAAGTCAGCGGAGCACAGCAGAGTATGAACCACACGAACGACAGTTCTGAAGTATAACTTCTTTCATTCTCTATAGCTACTGCATAAACTAACTAAAGACTAATTGGAGACGCTGGACTGCATGAGTGTTACAGCTGCTTGAGCAGTCACCTTATCTATATACACATAACACTCAGACTCCCACAGGCTGGAGAGGAAGAAGCGATGAGCAAAATCCGCCTCCTCCTTTCTGAAACATTGTCAGCAGATTTTTGCAATGGGAAGGGTGAAACATCCTCACCAGGTGTTGCAGAATTAAACTTCCCACATTCCTGGCCATTGACCATGCCTTAGAAAAGGGTCCTTGCTTGACCACTCATGTGATGTTAGGTATGGAAAGTGCTAATATACTCATTATGAGGAATTGGGGAAAGAGTTGGGGAAAGAGCCAACCAGATGCCTTTGGGAATCGGATCAAATTTCTCAGTGAAACAAACCAAGAATGTCCCATATATGATCTCAGTGCCCGTGGATCTTTGACTCAGAACAAGCCCTTTAAACTTCTTCTTCCACATCAGCCTCTTTCTCAAACCACTCAAGAGTCTGTAAAATGTTGTGATTTATTGCTGGAGTTCTTCATAAATAGCCATTATAATTCCATTTGTCGTTTTTCAGTGAAACCTAATGCTGGTTATGAAAAAAGCACATTGTAAGTGCTGAATGTGCAGATGATAAATAAAGGGTTGTTCTTCCCCCTTCTGAAGAAGAAAATGCTTTAAATGAAGTGTTCATTGCCATCGATAGCTTGTTTCCTTTCCATTACAGCCATGGGAAGTAGAATATCAACTTAATGCATTCAGGAACATTTGAGGTTTTGAAGATAATACCAATGAGATCGATAGCTTTTTTTCTGCTTTGCTTACGAAACATCAAACAATATGGAAACTCTGATGTTACTTCCTCTGTCAGGTGAGCAGTAGAATGATAAATATTCATTGCAAGTGTCATGAACTCAAACAACAGTTCCTCCATGCTGTTCTCTGGTAGCGATTTTGAAAGGAAGAGCAGGACCACCATAGCACAGTGCCTCTCCAATTTCCAAAAATGCTCCAAAAGGGCATCCCTGGGAGATCAATAACAAGTATTGCTGGTTTACTTCTCCCATCATTCTTCAAATTGGTCACTGAAGGACACTGACAAACTGGAACGTGTCCAGAGGAGGGCAACCAAAATGGTCAAAGGCCTGGAAATGATGCCTTATGAGGAACGGCTAAGGGAGCTGGGCATGTTTAGCCTGGAGAAGAGGAGGTTAAGGGGTGATATGATAGCCATGTTCAAATATATAAAAGGATGTCATATAGAGGAGGGAGAAAGGTTGTTTTCTGCTGCTCCAGAGAAGCAGACACGAATCAATGGATCCAAACTACAAGAAAGAAGATTCCACCTAAACATTAGGAAGAACTTCCTGACAGTAAGAGCTGTTCGACAGTGGAATTTGCTGCCAAGGAGTGTGGTGGAGTCTCCTTCTTTGGAGGTCTTTAAGCAGAGGCTTGACAACCATATGTCAGGAGTGCTCTGGTGGTGTTTCCTGCTTGGCAGGGGGTTGGACTCGATGGCCCTTGTGGTCTCTTCCAACTCTATGATTCTATGATTCTATGGTCACACTTGCTGGGCTGATGGGAGTTGGAGTCTCGCAACATCTAGTGCAGGGGTCAGCAAAGCCTTTCCTACTCCCAGGAGGGAAGGGGTTGTGAGCGGGAGATGATTCCTGCATATTGCAGGGGGCGCTCCACCCCCTGCTTCAACTCCAGGGCTGGCGCCACGCCCCTCCCCGGTTGGGCACCCAATAGGGAAGCTCGGCGGGGGCGTGGCTTGCTGCTTAAATGCAGCCGCGCCAGCGATCCCCACCATTGAACACACATTTTCTTCGAATCACCCACCCTCCACTCCCTTTAGATTAGCTGTTCCTGAGACTTTGCTATGGACCTCTGATTGGTCACCCTGTTTAACCAGGGGACCTGGTAGGAGTTATTTCCAATTGGCTAAATTGGCCCAGCCTCTTGGTTTTTTCTCCTACCTCGTAGCAACCGTCACAACTTTCGTGGTATTTGGCGGTTAGGCATTGGAATGTGTTGTTGGTGTTTCGGGGGGCAAGATGTGGCCATCACCTTCCCCAACAATTTTGGGTATTCCGCTAAAGGAATCCAGCGGTCATGGATCCTGTCCGATGCCCGTGTGGCGGGGGGCCATGGCACGACCCTCGGTGACATCAGGAAGAGAGCCTATAGTTGGATTAGCATCAACAGGCTTCCCCTACTGGTGGTTAGCCCCTCCTCAGACTCACCCCTCTACGAGTGGGTGGAGTCTAATGTTCCGTGGTCCAATGCCTAAGCCAATACCTTCTCACATGCTGTAATCAATAAAGTTGTGGCCTTTACCTTACCCATTAACCTTACATACTGTGTCCACGTGTCTTTATTCCCCAAGCGGGGATCGGGTCCTCGAATCACAAACTAAGTTCCCTGGGCCAGATCAGGCCCACCTAAATCCTAATCCTAAATCCCGTACCACAAAGCGGGAACCCGCCATGAAGCCAAGACTCCTGGTGATGGTGATGGGAGGAAGAGGCTGAGTGGTGGCGGCTCTGCCAATCAAATGCCGCACGCACATGGTTTACCTCAGCAGCGTTTGATTGGCAGAGACGTCCCTGCACCATGCTGAGGTAAACCAGGCACGGGGTTTGATTGGCAGAGCCGCCGCCACTTGGCCTCTTCCTCCCATCACCACCGCCGCAGCCCTGGTGCTCCTGTGGGCCAGAGAGCGGAGCAGACGAGCTCGCTCTGCCTACCTGCTTCACGAGAAGCACCAGCAGTGGTGGTGGTGGCAGCAGCAGCAGCCCCTAGGAAGGTAAGCGCAGTGCCTTCTTTCTCTAGGCGGGGAAGACCTACATTGGCTCCCAGTACATTTCCAAGCACAATTCAAAGTGTTGGTGCTGACCTTTAAAGCCCTAAATGGCCTCGGTCCAGTATATTTGAAGGAGCGTCTCCACCCTCATCGTTCTGCCCAGACACTGAGGTCCAGCTCCGAGGGCCTTCTGGCGGTTCCCTCACTGTGAGAAGCAAAGCTACAGGGAACCAGGAAGAGGGCCTTCTCGGTAGTGGCGCCTGCCCTGTGGAATGCCCTCCCACCAGATGTCAAAGAGAAGAACAACTACCAGACTTTTAGATGACATCTGGAGGCAGCCCTGTTTAGGGAAGCTTTTAATGTTTGATGCATTATTGTATTTTCATATTGTGTTGGAAGCTGCCCAGAGTGGCTGGGGAAACCCAGCCAGATGGGCAGGATATAAATAATAAATTATTATTATTAGCCTGTTTCACGCCACCGCCACCAGCCCTTCGGCGAATGAGGCAGGTGGCAAACAGAGAAGGCAGCTGGGGCTGAGGTGGGAAGGAGGACTACTTGCCCCCCTCGCAGTGTGCATAGAAATTATATATATATATCTAGTGAGTCATGGGTTCCCTTCCCCTGGAGTATAGGATTGTAAGCCAGGCAGATATATTGTGCCTCTGTAGTGGTTGCTGTTACTGTCTGTTCAAACATCCAGTCTCTTCACATACCTATATTTCCTCAGTGTTGTGTTTCTGCTGAAATGGGGTGGGGGGTAGGGTTCCCCTAGAAATGTAAAGGGGCCAAGCAACAAGAAGACTTTTAAGGGCAAATGGAGAAATTGCTACACTGATTAATTGAATTTATTCCCAATTTATTCCCAATGGCTTTTAAAAAAGACCATCTTATTCACCTGAGGGATAGAAAATACTCTTTCATCATCCCTTAAATGTGAGGAAATTTTTAGTAACTTTACATAGCTTATAGAAACTTGTTGGTGAGGCATTGAACATTAAAAAAAGAAAGAGTAGCACCAAGTAGATATTTATTTTAAGATAATTTCACACCTCTTGAAATCTGCCATACAGAGTTATTTCATATTTTCTTCACAACTATACAAAGAAAGAAAAATAAAGGATCATATGTATTTGCTCTTTCTCAATTTTAGCCGCCAGCACAACTTTACTGCAAATATTGCCCTAAAAATAACTATAAGCCTACTTTTTCTATACACTTTCTACACTAGAAATGTATGTAGGGGAAAATATTGATTTTATTACTTGCTGGACCATCTTCTCCCCTGGCCATGCTGGGAGTAGCTGCACTATGTGGCAAATGTCACCCTCCCAGAGCCCCAGGTGAACCATTATTCTAGGAGTGGCATTCTCATCATGTGAACTTTAAATATAATGACAAACTAACAGGAAAACTTTGGGAAATCAGAACCAACTTCCATGCGGGGTGCTCGCTTTTCCTTTTCCTTTTCATCCCATCATTCATTCAAATGTTTGCAATATCCTGACTTTGAAATCTTGTTGACTTCAGTCTCAAAGTTAAACACAAGGACTCCACTAAAAGAAAATGACTATGGCAATGTAGCCATAGTCTAAGGTGAGCTCAGTCCATCTGCTGCATCTGCTTGAGAAATTAGTCTCCAGCTGCCTCCTGTTGCCAGATGTAGAAATACCAATTTAAAAGGCTTTTGTTCCAATTATAAAAGCAATGTAAAGAGTTGCTGGTGCTATTTGTCTCACCATTAAAAAACAAATCCTTAGAATACGACTTAACCATGCGTGGCTCAAGTTGCAGAATGGCGCTAATGGGGCTAAGTATATCTCTTATCATAGTATTGACTAATGTAAATTGCCCTTAATTTTCTCATATATGAACTTTTGAGTGTCTTGGTGTAGCCCATTACAACTGCAAACCAGTCTTACACCTACTAAATGCAGGCAAAAGGCTCTCATGCTGTGGTTCTTTAAAACATTCACTTCTATTTAAAAGCAAGCAAACAATATTTTGGCACAGTTCTCAAGCACTGTATATAACTCTGTGTTTTTCCCCCTACTGTGTCCATGAATAATATCTCTAAGATTATTACACCATGTTTGCAATGCAAAGTTCATGTGTTCGTGGCATGGACAATGGGCTGTGCAAGCCAAGCACACAATAGAGGACCTACAGAGAACGCTTTGTATTTAAAAGCACACATTTCTATGGAAAAGACTGCAGTGGTTGAATTCTCCGCCTACATTTCCTGGGAAACACAATGCTGGCATATATTAGTTCCCTCGCTATGCAACTCCGGTATTACAGAAAATAATTCTTAAAACAAATATTTTCCATTTGAATCTCAGCAGGACTGAACAAGGCAAAGCCATCATGGTCTGGGATCTCTCATTCCCCCTTCAAAACTGAGAAGCATGAGGATGATGGAACTATATGATGGAACGTGGTGGCACTGGCATAATAGATATGCAAGGTATGGGCCTATTCAGCTTCATAGGAAATGCTAGAGAAATTTGATTCAGTTTGCATTTAAAGGTGGTGAACCTTCCTAATTAATAATAATAATAAAAAATTATTTGTATTCCGCCCTCCCTGGCCAAAGCCGGGCTCAGAGCGGCTAACAACAAGTAAAACTAGCACAGTGTACACAAAACCACACAGTCAATTAATTAAAATACATTCTAAAATCAATTCAGAATCAAATTAATGGCAAGAGTTAATGGGGCTAGAGTTCTATGAGGATTACTGGAGGAGAGAGGGAGTCAGACTGTGCCTTGGCCAAAGGCCTGGCGGAACAGCTCCATCTTGCAGGCCCTGCAGAAAGATGTCAAGTCCCGCAGGGCCCTAGTCTCTTGTGACAGAGTGTTCCACCAGATAGGGCCATGGCCCACAAAGCCCTGGCTCCTGGTCCTGGCCAGCCTAACCTCCCTATGGCCCAGGATCTCTAAGGTGTTTTTATTTGAAAACCATAAGGTCCTCCGTGGGACATACCAGGAGAGGCAGTCCCATAGGTACGAGGGTCCTAGTCCATATAGGGCTTAATTCAGCTTCCAAAGCAATACGCAAACCGAAACACAGTGCTCCTCTGAAATTAACACATCACTGACTTTTCCCAATGCAGTTCTCTAGCAAGTGATGTGTACAAAATGTGTATATTAGGGTAAACAGCTGGAAGTTCAAAGCATAGCATTACCTGATGTCAAATTTGGCCCTCCAGGGGTGGGAGTGATATGAACCTGGCCTGCCGACCAGAAAAGATTTCCCACCTGTGCTTTACACTGTAGCTGTTACTGCAATCTGCTTCTCCTGGGCTAGACATAGATTTGGCCTACCTTTGTAATGAAAGTTTTGGATATATAGGTAGCTTGATCAAGTGGGTACTCTCTGAGTCATCGTCTCCTCTTTATCTAGGGTCTTTTTATGAGAGTCACTGAATTTGTTCTTGAAATCCCTTTGGCAATCTAGGCTACCATACATGATACATTTTACCCATTGAATAGAAACATCTGTGTGATAGTCATATGAATGAATGTATTCACTGGACCCAGAAACAGGGTATCAGCTTTCTAGCACCAACCACACTAAAAAGGTAATATATGGATCAGGGTGAAAACATCATATGCACAGGCATGTTTGGCAACAGTTAATAACACCACTGGTATATATAGCTCTCAAGGCAAATCTAAAAATATGTAGTATAACTGGGAAACACTGGCCCGCAAAGACTCCAGTTGGAGAACAGCCTTTACCAAAGGTGTTGTGGACTTTGAAGAAGCACAATCTCAGGGCGAAAAGGAGAAATGAGCTAAGAGGAAGTCACGCTTGGCAAACCCTCACTATGATCAACTCCCACCCGGAAACCTATATCCCCACTGTGGAAGGATGTGTGGATCCAGAATTGGTCTCCATAGTCACTTACGGACTCAATTTTAAGACTGTTTTCATGGAAGACCATCTTACTCGGCTACGAGTGATCGCTAAAGAGCATTGTTAACTGCTTAACATGGACATTATTATCAATTATTTTGGAATGTAGATATGAATTTTGGAAATCAAGGGGCACATTCAATCAGGGGAAAATTGTTTATGCCAAATGGAAAGGGAGTTAAGCCAAAGATGGGTGTGTCCAAAGTCAAACACCTCTTTCTCATTATCCCTTTCTGCAACCCTTTCTCTCTCCCTCCTTTCTTTTCCCTTTCCCTTTCCCTCTCATAATCTATTCATTCTCTCATACACACGCACACTCCATTTATCTACCTGTGCATTCATATTCTCTCTTTCTCTAACACCTTCACAAAAACACATACACATGAAGGTGCACTCCAATCATCCACCATCTCTCTATCTGTTCATATATACAGTGGTACCTCAGGTTACAGACACTTCAGGTTACAGACTCAGCTAACCCAAAAATAGTACCTTGGGTTAAGAACTTTGCTTCAGGATGAGAACAAAAATTGTGCGGCGGGAGGCCGCAGTAGCTAAAGTGGTACCTCAGGTTAAGAACAGTTTCAGGTCGAGAATGAATTAAGTTCTTAACCCAAGGTACCACTGTATCTATCATCCATCATCTATCTATCTATCTATCTATCTATCTATCTATCTATCATCTATCTATCTATCTATCATCATCTATCTATCTATCTGAAAATTCAGGAGCTAGGACAGAGTGGCAAAACAGCAGCTGCCCTGCAATTTTAGAAAGCAGACCTAACCTTTATGAATTTTGCACTCCAATCATCCACCATTTCTCTATCTGTTCACATATATTATCTCTCTCTTTAACAGACATACACAAACATGCGGACACACTAGAGACAAGCGCACACTCTATTGCGCAACCCTCACACGCATGCACACTACAATAACTGTCAGCACTTCTAGTGTAGCATTAATGCTCTACTCGTAAAGGAATAAAAAAATAGCTCTTGGGGAGTGGATAGGGAAGGTTCTGAATCAGTCCCTCCCTGCCGCTGTTCTTTATCTTCCTTTTTTTAAAAAAAAAGTTTCTGCAAGATTTATTTTTCACTACAAAAACTCAAAGGCTTTCATACATCCAAATTATACCGCAAAATCCAATAAAAGAGCATTAAAATACATTACCAGCCAGAAATACAAGCTAACCAACCAGAAAGAAATCAAACACAGGCAGGGTAGCAGGATTCATGAATAAATACTTCATAGGAGGTGTTAAGTGTTGAGAGTTGTCTGACTATTTATCTAGAAAGGTTACAGGCATTAGCTGCTATCCAGCCCATGGGGTGGGGGCACGGGATAAGAGATATATACTCTGTGATTTCTTCTGTTATAGTTTTTGTAAATACAGTAAATTTATGTTTTCTAAATATGAGCCCAAATCATAGAACCATAGAGTTGGGTCATCCAGTCCAACCCTCAGCAATGCAGGAATCTCACCTAAAGCATCCATGACAGATGGCCATCCGAACTCTGCTTAAAAACCTCCAAGGAAGGAGGTTCATAGCTGACTTATTCCCAAACATCCTTGAGAGTATTGTTCCCTGCACTTCAGCCTGCTTATTTGTGACTGTTGGGGGTCTTCTGTATTCTGAGCAGGTTGTGTCAGGGTGATAATATCCAATATTCACCCCTTTTGCACTGAATCCATCCGGCTGCTGCTAAAGCAAATCTAACCCTTTGAAGGAAAAGGTAGTGGCCACATAAGGACAGCTTGGATGTAACCACCTTGGCTTACGGTGAGGCAGGATCTGGGGGAGGGTGAAGAGCCAAAAGTGCCACTTCTCTTTCTGTCCTTCCACCTTCCCCTTTCTCTGTGCTTGCTATCTGCACGAAATTAAGCTCAAGTTGATCACTCCTACTTAAACTCACAATTTTCTGTTACTGGGTATTAGTTTAATCTGGTTCTCCAAATCACAATACGAACCAAGGATCACAGCATAGCTTAGAGTTCAAGCATTACCCTGGTTTCCTCATGCAGATATAACAGGAAACTATGGTATAGAGACCCTCCAAGTGTCCCTGTTTTCTAAGGACAGTCCTGGATTGACAGAAGCTGCTCCAGTTTGTGATTTGATCCCAGAATGTCCCACTTTTCCTTAGGACATCCCTATTTCAATCTGAGAAATGTTGGATGGTATGGTAGGACATCCCTATTTTCATTGGAGACATGTTGGAGGGTGTGGAGTTATGCAACCACCAAGCCAAGGAGATAAGTAACTATACCAGTGTTTCCCAACCTTTTTTGGGCAAAGGCACACTTGTTTCAGGAAAAAAATCTCGAGGCACACCACCATTAGAAAATGTTTAAAAAATTAACTCTGAGCCTATATTGACTATATATAAACTTTTACTTATGTAAAAAAAAATAAAAAAATAGTAACAGCATAGAAGGTAATGGTTAGGCCCTCTTCCAAATATGCTGGGTTTTTATTTGCAGGGACTGTTCTACATGGGAAAGCATTCAGCACTGTCATTCTCCCATCTGCCATCTGAATTGGTACTATTCTGGGTCAACTTACTCTGCTGCATGTGTAGATGAAAATGGCACCAAGTGTGGGGGAGGGGGCAGAACAGGTTTCAGATACAGGATATTAAGCATACACGTACTTCAGATTGAACTGGTTGCTTGCTTTGCAAGTTTTCATTTCCCAAATGACTGCCTTGGCAAGCGCAATACCTACCAGGCTCAAGGCCGGTCTCGCGCTGCCGCTTCCGGCGCTCTCAAGGACCCGGGAGGAGGAAGGCGTGAAGGGAATCCCGAAGGCGCGAAAACCTCGCGCATGCGCAGGCCTTCCGCCTGCGACAGCCCAGTAGGCCGGCCGAAGCGAGCGGCGATGGGATGTGGGAGGGAGCTCGCTCGCCGCCCCGCGTGTGCCTATGTGGGGCACGTTACAGCCCCGTGACGTCAGCGCCACGCAGGCAGCCAGGCAGGCAGACGGCGAGAGCCCCGCGCTGGGCGGCCTCTCCTCACCGCCGCCGCCCCGCCTCTCGCCGCCCGACTCGCCCGCCTCCCTCCCACGGCACACCAGGCAACGTCTCGCGGCACACTAGTGTGCCGCGGAACACCGGTTGGGAAACACTGAACTATACCACCTTTAGAAGACATCTGCAGGCAGCCCTGTACAGGGAAGGTTTTTTTAATTAAATCTTTAATCTTTTATTAAGTTTTCATATATGTTGGAAGCCACCCAGAGTGGCTGGGGCAACCCAGTCAGATGGGTGAGGTATAAATAATAATAAAAATATTATTAATTTGAGGAATAAACATTATATAGAATGCAAACAAGCCTCAGGAGTGCTCTATTTGCCTATTGGGAAGGCATAGAACACTGTAAAGGGAACTGGGTTAGAGCAGTGCCTGGTCAATTGTAATTCACACTTTGGAAAACTGTATTTATGATGTTTGAAATGTTGCTCAGATTTCTAGAGAGGAATATTCTTCCTCTGGCAGACTACCATTCATTAATTCTTTCTCTAAGTCAGCCTGCCCAACCTGGAGTCCCCAAATGCTGTTGGACTACAACCCCCATCAACCTCAGCTAGCATGGTCAATGTTCAATGATGGTGGGATATATGGAAATCCAAAATCTGAGGACACAAGGTCAGGAAAGGTTGCTCTGGGTCGCACTTCTCAGACTTTTTCTCCCCCCGAAGGCTTCCATTTGGTACAGAATACACTGAATAATTCAACGTGAAAGGGTTAACATTGGATTTAGCTCAAGGCTGACCAAAACTGCCTCCTCATCACTAAACCAAGCCTGGGGAGCAAAACAGTAAAAGCGCCAAAGGCTTCCCTTCCTTGTTGCTGGTTTCTGGCTGAAATTACAGTAACTGATCAAAGACAGCGAAGAAAAATAACTAGGCCAAGAAGGGGAACACTCTTAAGGGAGGAGTTAGCAAGCAAGCAGGCTGTTTCTCAAGAACCAGAAGCAGAAATTTAACAGAGAGAAGGCAACGGGACAGGATAACTCAAGGGGAACTATTTCCTTGCTGCAGAAGAGCTAGCTCACAGCCAGTGCAGTTCTAAAGCTTCAAAATTATTTATTTTTGTGGCAGGGAGGGGAGAGATTATGTCCTGCCACTCTACAGGAAATATCTTAAGATGGTTAACAGCCCTGACCCCAGAAATCTACACCCACGCTAAGGGGGAATATGCACCCTGGGCAGAAGGGGACACTGTGAGTGCAGAGCATCCATTTCTATCAGGAACTAGGAAATGATACTGAAAACATCTCCTTGGTACGAAGAGAATACACGGCATCATTTTCCCACTGGGGATTTAGGCAATGGGCAAAGGTTTAATTTAAGCTGCATCACTACAACATAAGTGATTTTCTCATGATCTCTCCTAACGCAAGTGCAATTACTCAGTAGCCCACAACTTCCAGTAGCCACCCACAAAGGCCGCTATATCCACGACAATCTGTAATTGCACCTTTATCTAATTCCCTAACAAAGGGACTGGCTAACATCATGGTATCTGTTGACCGTGCAGTTCATCAAGGCAGTGCTCTGGTGGAGTTAAACGGGAGGGAAAAGAATTAATAATTCAGCATACTTTACTTTGAAAGCATCAAGAAGCACTCAGGATCCAGGATACTGAAATATATTGGGTTCTGAGGGGTGATGGACAGTGCTGGTATCATCTTAAGATTCCAAGATAGCGCAGGACCTTGTTGAGTGAAAAAATTTCGCTGTCAAAAAGGTGTGTGTGCGTGTTTTCCAAGTATATAGCACATATACTAATTCTACACACACACAAAACAAGTTTCCAAAACAGATTTCTTCTTCCTCTGAAGCAGCAGCAGCAGCATAGGATGTGTCGCCACAAAGAACAGCATATGCTGAGACATAACCGCAAGGGCCCTTCTCTCACCACCAGCAAAGCTAATGACAAATATCATTTTTGCAAGTTTGCAGAAAAGCAAACACCCTTTTCGTTCCTGTTTTGACTCCTCGCTGTTTGTGAAAATGAGAGCCGGCTTTCACAGCTTCGGAAGTGAGAGGCTGAAGAAAGACCTGATCAGCACAGAGAACCGATGTGTATGGCAAAGTGTAACACAAACCTGCAAACAGCTTTCATATGCTGCTTCTGCAAAACAATGGCCTCGTCTGAGTTATGACATGACAGGCTCCTATGGAAATCCTATAGCCTTCGTATATAGAAGTATTTCCAGGATGTTTGGGATTTTCATTTTATCATACCGGAATGGACTTTCCAATGGCTATTTCCCAGCCATCATATCCAGTGATGATGCCTGACCCCTATGCCAACTTCTGCCTTTGAAGATTATGTTTCCATTAGTGGTGTTCAGAAAGCCACTCCCGACATAAGGAGGGGGGGTTGCGGGCTCACGCCCCACTTACATCCTCGCGGGGCTGGCTGCAGCCCCGCAGGGCTTGGGGAATCCTGGGAATCATTGTTAGTCATTATTCACCGTGCCAGCCAATCGGCTGGCGGCGGGGGCGGGCTTAGCCGGGTTCATTTAAGGTTGGGGCAGCCCATGCTTGCCCCTTTTCTTTCTTACAGCCAGCTGCAGTTTCCCACCCACCCATCCTCTAGGTTGTCTTTTGGACTTTGCTATGGGCTTCGGCTGGTCGCCGCAAGGGGCCCGGTAGGAGTTTTTCCACTTGGCTAATTGGCAGTATTTTGGAAGCCACTTGGTTTTTTCGCCTACCTCGTAGCAAAACGTCACAACACCTTTGGTTTTGGAGGTTAGGCATTGGCAGGGGTATTATTATGCAAATGAGTTGGGGGGGAGGAACACCATCACCTCCCCCAAATGTTGAAGGGTAGTCCGATAAAGGGCTCCGGGGGGCGTTGCCTCATCCGAAACCTATGGAGGCTAGGGCCTAAAGTGTGCTCCCGAGCGGTAACCCCTCGGGGAGCACCTAGGGATGTGCATCTCGGGGGCTCCCCCTGTTGGTGCTTAACCCTTCCCGGTTCTATGCCGGTTAGTCTGATAGGGCCAATGCCTAAAGCCAATACCGCTCTTACCTGTAATCAATAAAGTTGTGGCCATTTTTCACCCATTAACCTAAATTCTGGTGTCCAGTGTCTTTATTTATTCCATCTGTGGGAGGGGGCGGGAATCGCCACGCAAAAGGTGAGAGGTGAACCAAGGCATTCATGAATGCAATAGTGCAGGGGTTTGCGAACTGTGGCCCATGGACCACCAGTGGTTCACAAGCTTCCCTCAGCTAGTTTGCGGCATGCCCATGTTAAATATCCACATTGATTTTTAGTTATATTTCAGTCGCTTCTTTTATTTCTTATATTGTGATTAATTGCATCTCCATTTGAATTCCATGCAGTGCAAGTTGCAAAAGGAACAAAATACAAGATAAGAAATAAAAGGAACAATAGAAACACAATAAAATAATGTGCAACCTTGTGTAGTTTGGGAACATAATAATAAATTTTTATTAATCTCCCTCCCTTCCTGGTTTAAAAACCGGGCTCAGGGCAGCTAACAGCAAATATAAAACATTGATTAAAACGCGACGTAAAAACAGCATAAAACAGCATAAAATACAACATAAAATGCAGCATCAATATTAATAAAATTCAAAAATTCAGGGGTCATGGGGGGGGGAGAGGGGGAAAAAAACACTAGTCAGTAGACATCAAATGATCGCCAGGGCTAACTGGCCAAGTTGGTCCTACTAGGGCCAGCAAGGAGACCAGGGAAGAATTTAAATGTGGGGTCCCAGAAAGGGTTTCTTCATAGAAGAGGAAAGGGAAAAGGGAATAGAGGATCAGGCTAATTCAAATTGAAGGCAAGGCAGTATAGCTCTGTCTTACAGGCCCTGCAGAAAGAGCTCAAGTCCTGCAGGTCCCTAGTCTCATAGGACAGAGCATTCCACCAGGTCGGAGCCGTCACTGAAAAAGCCCTGGACCTCGTGGAGGATAGGCTGGCTTCCTTAGGACCCGGGACCTTTAAGCTATTATTATTCATGGACCTTAGGTCCTCTGCAGGACATACCAGGAGAGGTGGTCCCATAAGTACGAGGGTCCTAGGCCGCATGGGGCTTTAAAGGACAAAACCAGCACCTTAAACCTGACCTGATACTCCACCGGGAGCCAGTGCAGCTGGTAGAGCACTGGGTGAATATGCTCCTATGGCCAGGACCTAATCAGGAGCCTCGCTGCAGCATTCTGCATCTGCTGGACATTTTCTGCTGGGACAGTTTCAAGGGCAGCCCCGCGTAGAGCGAGTTACAGTAGTCAAGCCAGGAAGTGACCATCACATGGATCACTGTGGCCAGGTCGGGGCGGGAATTCTTGGCAAATAACAGTGGCTATGAGAATGCAAGATTACCCAGACGCATGATGCTTTCGTTACCTTAATCCTACACTTTGCTGACCTAGACAGAATCCAGCCTCAACATATCCATGAACCACATCCTAGCAAGACCTTGTTTTTCACAACCTTGCTAACTGCCTTGCTTTTTCATTTTCTTAATGACATATGAATAGCCTTTCTGATGCAGACCAAAGTTCATGTGATCCAACCAATATCCCATTTCCAGCAGGGACCATCCAGATGCTTCTCTGAAACCCATAAACAGGGCCTGGAAGCAACACCTCTGCCCTGCTGTTTTCCCACAGCAACTGGAACCCAGAGGCATCTTGCCCCTGAATCTCAAGGTTACGTTCAGCTAGAAACCTTAACAGTGTTAGGAACATAGGAAGTTGCCTTACACCAAGTCAGATCTTTGGTCCATCTTATCACTGTATTGTCTTTGTCCATGGAGTTTTCTTGGCAGGGTTACTGGAGTGGCTTGCCGGTTCCTGCTCCAGGTGGATCACGTTTGGTCAAAACTCTCCACTATGACCTGTCCATCTTGGGTGGCCCTGCACAGCATAGCTCATAGCTTCTCTGAGTTATTTAAGCCCCTTCACCACAGCAAGGCAGTGGTCCATGAAGGGGACAGCAGTCACAAAATTAAAAGACGCCTGCTTCTTGGGAGGAAAGCAATGACAAACCTAGACAGCATCTTAAAAAGCAGAGACATCACCTTGCCAACAAAGGCCCGTATAGTTAAAGCTATGGTTTTTCCAGTAGTGATGTATGGAATTGAGAGCTGGACCATCAAGAAGGCTGATCGCCGAAGAATTGATGCTTTTGAATTATGGTGTTGGAGGAGACTCTTGAGAGTCCCATGGACTGCAAGAAGATCAAACCTATCCATTCTTAAGGAAATCAGCCCTGAGTGCTCACTGGAAAGACAGATCCTGAAGCTGAGGCTCCAATACTTTGGCCACCTCATGAGAAGAGAAGGCTCCCTGGAAAAGACCCTGATGCTGGGAAAGATGGAGGGCACAAGGAGAAGGGGACAACATGGTTGGACAGTGTTCTCGAAGCTACCAGCATGAGTTTGACCAAACTGCGGGAGGCAGTGGAATACAGAAGTGCCTGGTGTGCTCTGGTCCATGGGGTCACGAAGAGGCGGACACGACTAAACAACTAAACAACAACATCACTGTATTCTCAATGCTGACTGGCAAAAGCTTTCCAAGCTTTCAGAGTGTTACCCGGCCGTAGCAGGAGATGTCTGATAGTGTTTTTTTATATTCTGTTGGGAGCCACCCAGAGTGGCTGGGGAAACCCAGCCAGATGGGCGGGGTATAAATAATATATGATGATGATTCAATCTAGGACCTGCTATATGTCCCATCCACTAGAATTAGTCAAGCTTTCCTCTGTGAATCTGCCTAATCTCCTTTTAAAGACATCTAAGGACATCGGCAGCAGATCCTGTAGCAGCGAATGCCTTAAATGACTTAGGTAACAAATGAAGAAGTGCTTTCTTCTGTCTGTCTTGCTTCTGCTGCTCCTTAATTTCATTGGTTGAGCCCAATGTTAGTGTTACAAGGCATCAAGAAAGATAGATTTCACATTCATAACTCACGTAATCCCCAGCACGGTATTATTTGCACTCATATAAAACACCACAGTTTCTATCACACACAAAGTTGTACATTCTCTCTCCCACATTCTTAAAACTGGAACTATTCACAACAAAACCATTGAGCCTGCTCTGTGGATTACTAGGTTGTACTCCTTTGTTGTCGCTGTCCCAATGTTTTTCTTCATGTCTACGGATTCCAGAATTTCCCTCTGAGTGATCCATCATTGTATAAGTCTTACTAGAAGCCATTGATTTGTGGTAACTGACACTCTTAGTGAACTTTCAGATTGTGGCACGTCAAAAAAACCCTCATTGTTTTGAAGTTTGAAGATGAACTGGATTGCATTGGGACGCACTCCTACACACAACAAGTCTTGCTGAAATCAATGGGACTTACTTCTGAGTAGAAAATCCATAAGATTGTGCCATGAATTTTATTTAAGTCAATGAAACATTAGCACATGTGTCATAGTCCTTTGATGTGAAAATTATAAAGAAAATTAGGCAACAGGAGAGGGTCCTCTATTATTTAAGAACTACTTCCTTATGGCATCATTTTTAAAATATAATTTTAGGTGAAAAACTTCAAATGAAGGACTTTTCTTTCATGCTTCCATCCAATTCACTCCAGTTCTATTTGCTGCTGAGGTCCCCCAAAACACCCCTACCCCAATAACTCACACATCACTCATAAATTTTTGTTTAAGGTTTTTGGCATAATTTTGGCCACAACTTTATTAAACATACAAATTGCGAGTGGTTGCTTAGGCATTGGTTATGACTATCTGTCCCCCCCGCCTTGGGGGACAGCACTGACTCCCGGATTCCAGCGAGAGCCAGTGTGGAGGAACAAGATCAGGGATAACTGGAGCTGCGACAGAGACCCTCAGCTACTCCCCGCATTCTCCCAGGAGCTTACGCGGCCCGCACCCTGCACCAAGGGTTTGGACGAGAGGATGGTAAGCCCCTGAATTCCTTTAACGGAATTCCCGTGCAGCAGCAGCATTGGAGGGGCAGGCACAGCCAATCCACACCCCTCCACCAACCAATTTAAATCAATGCCTAACCGCCAACCTTACAAGTTGTGACGATTTGCTACGCAGTAGGCAAAAACCAAATGGCACACACTAATCAGCCAAATGGAAAAATTCCTACTAGGCCCCCGCACCAAGGCGGACGACCCCATGACAGGCATAGCAAGGTCAAAGCACAAGCCCAAAAGGGAGGGCGGGCGGGTGATCCGGTTCCCACATTGAAAGAGAAAGCAGCTTGCTGTGAACCTTGTTTAAATAACCTCTGTTCCCACCCCCAAATTGGAAACATCAATTTTACCCCAGCAACACCAACAGCCAATCCTTGCCAGGCCCCTCTATCTTATCCTGCCTGGCAACTATGGGGTGTCTTGCTAGGCCCCATCTGCAACACGTGCTCTCCTTTAGTGAGAACATGCTTTATACCACTGACCCTCCCTGGGATGGTACAGATCCTAGAGTACCATTATAAAATAAAAATCACCAGTACAGTCATATCTCAGAAGTTGAACAGAACCCGTTCCAGAAGTCCATTCGACTTCCGAAACGTTCGGAAACCAAAGCGCGGCTTCTGATTGGCTGCAGGAAGCTCCTGCAGCCAATCTGAATCCACGGAAGCCCCATCGGATGTTCAGCGTCCAAAAGAACATTCAAAAACTGGAACACTCACTTCCAGTTCTCAATCGTTCGGGAGCCAGAATGTTCGACTCCCAAGGCGTTTGGGAGCCGAGGTACAACTGTAGTAGTTATATAGTTGTCATCCAAACTACCACAGTAGCATACAGTCTAGTCATTGCAGAAACAGCTGCAGTAAGTGTCAGCAAACAGAATCTTGGGGCAGTTGCTTGGCTCCATGTACACTGGCAGGGCCACCATGGCTAATGGCAGCCATCCCACTATCCCAGGCATAGGCAAACTTGGCCCTCCAGATGTTTTGGGACTACAACTCCCATCATCCCTAGCTAACAGGACCACTGGTCAGGGATGATGGGAACTGTTGTCTCAAAACATCTGGTGGGCTGAGTCTGCCTATGCCTGCACTACCTCAAACAACAAGGGGCTCCCACCCAGCACTGTTGCTGTCAATATTTGCTCTAGGCACCATGCTTTGAATTTTGAGGAGTCTAAGAGAAGAAGGGTTTGGATTTGATATCCCACTTTATCACTACCTGAAGGAGTCTCAAAGCAGCTAACATTCTCCTTTCCCTTCCTCTCCCACAGCAAACACTCTGTGAGGTGAGTGGGGCTCAGAGACTTCAAAGAAGTTACCCAGCAGCTGCATGTGGAGGAGTGGAGACGCAAACCTGGTTCACCAGATTACGAGTCTACCGCTCTACACCACATTGGCTCTCCACCACAGATTGGAGCTGAGCAGCCATTTGCCCACAATCTAAATGTATTTTTGTCACCCACCAGTTGATGTCATCAGAAGGAAGGAAGCAACGGGTGGGTGATAACCATGCCAGGCAGGGTTCAAGTCAGCACCAGAGGTGCATTGACAGCATCATACTGAGGGCCCTGAATATATTTGTTCCCACTATCTCCATCAACCAATCAAAAGATTCCATTGGCCCGCCATTAGGGAATAATTTTAGTATACCAGCCCTGGAACATCTTAGATTAGGATTGATTGCAAGGTACCCCGATGCCATGGCAGATCCCAGCACAGGCTCTCGAGACGACTGACTGGAGTTAATGCACTTCTAAATTGCAAATACCCACAATCTGTATCCTAATTGGCAAGTTCACACTCTATTATTTCATTCACTTCTTAAGCCGCTTACATAAAAAGAGCTGGAAGGAGAGCTCTCTTTGCTTCATGTGGGTCAGGTCATATTTATGCCCAAAGTCTTTTCACTGTAAATATACATTTTCTCCCTCCCTTGAACCACCCCACAAGCTAATCTATCCCCGGATGATTTCCTTTGCACAGCAGTTTCTTTTTTTAACTTCCCTTCTTGTTTTAGTTTTAATATTTAATTGGTTATATAACACACCTTTGTTGTTTTATTTTACAACTGCTTGTTAGTAATTGTCGTCTGGGTGACCCGTTTTTCTCTTGCAACGTTCCTCCTACCTCTGTGGTATTAAAAACTCGCCTCGAGTTCTAACTTTTAAACTTAAAAAAACGAAAAACTAAAAGAGCATTCCACCCATAGAGGTCTGTGCCTGTCTGATGCTATTTGGCTAAACAAAATAAAAGGCATTCATGCTATTTTTCATTCATTTTCCTAACTTTCTGCAAACTGTGACTGCTTTGGCATACAGTGGTGCCTTGATTCTCAAACTTAATCTGTTCCAGGAGTCCGTTCAACTCCCAAAACTGTTTGGCTTCTGAGAAACGTTCATAAACCGGAACACTTACTTCTGGGTTTGAAGCATTCGGGAGCCAATTTGTTCGTCAATCAAACCGTTTGAGAACCAAGTTACCACTGTACTGACTCCTCTCTGTTTCTGAACTACAGGTTCCCCTCACTGAGGTCACATCCACCCCATAGATTTTTTAAAAAAACTATTAAAGTGATATAATAGTCATGAAGAATCATGGGAACTGTAGTTTGTTAAGGGCACTGAGTTTCAGTTCACTGAGTATACGAGTATCAAAAATGTATGATGTTTGCAACAGGAGCAAGAAACCTGATTTTAAGAAATTGTATTAAATTATAGTTATTTGATTTGATTTGCAATAATTTGGAAAATTAATAAAAATAATTTTAAAAATGTATAATGTCAATGAAACTGTAATTGAAAGGAAAATTAAAGTTGACATCTAAAGAAAAGGCATGGAAGTGTGGAAGAGAACTGAACATGAAGCCAGAAGTTAAACCTGCTGGTTTTGCTACAATACAAATGCCACTAAAAACAGCAAGTCTATTCAGCAGTGGGGACTTGTAACAGTGAAACCAGAAGGCAAAGCCTCTGTAGTTATCTCTTTGTGTGCCAGTCCTTTTCAAGAATCCTACTCAGTAACACCAGTCAAGTATTCTAATACCTGTATTCATGAAATTAATTTGGACATGGTAGCAGCAGCTAAAGAAGAACTAATTTCTGTTGTGAAAATATCAGAACATGGGGCCAACCACCTTAATAAAGGTAAAGGTAAAGGGACCCCTGAGCATTAGGTCCAGTCGTGACTGACTCTGGGGTTGCGGCGCTCACCTCACTTTATTGGCTGAGGTACAGCTTCCAGGTCATGTGGCCAGCATGACGAAGTCGCTTCTGGCAAACTAGAGCAGCGCACGTAAACGCCGTTTACCTTCCTGCCGGAGTGGTACCTATTTATCTACTTGCACTTTGATGTGCTTTTGAACTGCTTGGTTGGCAGGAGCAGGGACCGAGCAACAGGAGCTCACCCCGTCGTGGGGATTCAAACCGCCAACCTTCTGATCAGCAAGTCCTGGGCTCTGTGGTTTAACCCACAGCGCCACCTGCATCCCAGCCACCTTAATAGAAATGTTTAGAACTAGTTTACTCACACCCTTCTTCCCCAGCACTGGTTGCAGATGGTGTGATGGCGCTGCACCCTTCACTTGACCTCCTTTCAGCTGAATCTCTGATGTATTCCAATATGGGAAGGAGAAGAAAGGGCAAGCAGTGCAGTGGTGAGGTCAGTGTGGTGCAAATGCACCAGCGGACCCATTCTGGCGTTGCTGCCAGCATGTTTGCATTGCTCCAACCTCACTCCTTCCCATCTGCACCCAAGTGTGTAGCAGCAATTCAGCTAGAGGGAGGTCAACTGAATGGCACAGTGTCCCCATGCTCTCTGTTACTGCCCCATGTTCAAGGTGGCTGCAGCTATCGGACACTAGCAGCGGAAAGGCTGAGTGAAAATGCCCCCCCCCCCAATTCTCCACACCATTTCTGGATGTTGAAATGGGAGAGGGGATTTAACTGAGGCGAGGGGGAATTCTCCAATGCTCTTCAGCGGAGGTGAAAGAGAAAATTCTCAGAAATTCTTTCAGAACAGTATCTTCTGAGAAATTTCAGTTTACTTAATGTTGGACACAATTCTATTGCTATTTCATTTTGGTGAGTAAAGGAGGCAATATGTTGAAATAGGAGAACTTGAAAGGCTAGAAACTGGGGAGGTTGTTTTGCTTAATGTTCCTCAGAGTCCCCCTGAAATCTAGCAACAGTTCAGGAGGAACTCAAAAGAGAACACCAGAAAATGCTTTTCTGAGACATTTTAACCCAGCCTTCTGTACAGAAGTAGACATTTTCTTCAGAAAGGGCATGATAAACTTACAACTATGAAATGTGGAAATAAATTCACAGGGTATTATATGAAGAAATAGTTTCTATGTTCTTAAAAAAAAAGAAAGTATTAGAACTATAAGAGCTGGCCAAGTACCAGAAGTGCTGAACAAATAAAAGGGATTGGCTATCACCATCATATTATGTCTCATCTAGTTGTGTTCATTACAACCCTGTAATGTAAGGCAGTTTTATTGTTCCCAATACATCAGTGGGCGGGACGGACACTGAGTGACTTACCTAAGGCAAATTTTAGTGAGTTCCTGGCAAAATTCTCACTAGGGACTTCCTGATCTGTTGCTCAGTTTCTTAGCTGCTATGCTATACCAGCTTTCCATCATATGCTGCTTGGGATTCCCAGGAATGTATTCTAGATCGAGAACTGGACCAAATGTTTCCTCGGACTGATCCGTCAAGCTAAATCTTATAATCTGAAGTTCAAGTTAGCTCTTTGACACAGTAGCTCATCTCTTGCAAAGCTGATCTTATTTTCCAGGAATTCCACCAAGGTTAAGCTCAATAAATAATAAATAAAAGCTTTGCAATTTGCAAATGAAGCTTATCAACCCCAATTGCAAATTCAACCCGTACAGATAAAATTCTAATGTGATAAGGGATAAATCCATATCAAGACAAATCTTTCTCATTAATAGCCTCAGACCCCAAGAGTTAGAGGTGGTGTATCTGTTGATTTGCACCATTTTCCAACAAGACTAGAAATGCATTAATGGCTTCTTCTTCTTCTTCTTCTTCTTCTTCTTCTTCTTCTTCTTCTTCTTCTTCTTCTTCTTCTTC
>JAXCMG010000071.1:2386566-2411093 GCA_034642415.1 Podarcis siculus | reverse complement strand
TCTTCTTCTTCTTCTTCTTCTTCTTCTTCTTCTTCTTCTTCTTCTTCCTGAAAATAAGCTAAAGGATGTTCTAACTCCCCCCATGAGGGACGTGGGTGGCGCTGTGGGTAAAAGCCTCAGCGCCTAGGGCTTGCCGATCGAAAGGTCGGCGGTTCGAATCCCCGCAGCGGGGTGCGCTCCCATTGCTCGGTCCCAGCGCCTGCCAACCTAGCAGTTCGAAAGCACCCCCGGGTGCAAGTAGATAAATAGGGACCGCTTACTGGCGGGAAGGTAAACGGCGTTTCTGTGTGCTGCGCTGGCTCGCCAGATGCAGCTTTGTCACGCTGGCCACGTGACCCGGAAGTGTCTCCAGACAGCGCTGGCCCCCAGCCTCTTGAGTGAGATGGGCGCACAACCCTAGAGTCTGTCAAGACTGGCCCGTACGGGCAGGGGTACCTTTACCTTTACCTTTAACTTCCCCCATACTGACCTGCTCTCTTTTTAGCTTTAAGGTATGTGCAGATGGAGCGGCCAATAGTGAAATATGAACAGCTACGCTATGTTCATTGCAACTGTAAACAAAATATGTCTGGCCTAGTTTTACCTTTCAGGCCAGCAGCCAGCAAACATAATTGGCTCTCCATATATTCACAGTCATTTTAGGAACAGAGGCATTACTTTAGTGATTACGCAGATCAAGTATCATCTGAGCTAAATTGACTTTATCTGTCAATATTAGCAACTGGATAAACTCAATGGTTTTCATTTTGTGAAGGTGGAATGCTAATATTCACTGCCAGTTGGAAAGGGATGGGTTGGAGCATAAAAAGCCAACCCATGAAGTTCTGTTGCGTGAAGTGAAGGACAGGATGATTCCTCGACTGTTCCACAGATAGAAGCCAACCAGACTAACAGCCGCCTCTGACTTCAGCACTGGAGAATGGGTACAACATTCTCCATGGCACCTGATGGCAAAACAGCTTAGGGGGCACACGACAAGGTAAGTGACACACACAGTTCTGCCCTCCAACTGGAAATGGAAGGAGCTGTTGATTTTGGTTCTCTCCATTTCTCATTTTTCCAGCTGTAAATTCAGTTCTCCACATTCATGAACCGTTTTTATATTTTAAAAGCCTTCTCAAAATTTAAAACATCTTACTGCAAATTTATCCTGATACTGTAAGCACATGTTTTTGTATGTAGCTTTGATTGATGTACATAATTTTATCGTGTTTTATTGTGTTTTTAATATTCTGTTGGGAGCCGCCCAAAGTGGCCAGATGGGCAGGGTATAAGTAATAAATTATTATAATATTATTATTTCTGCAAGCAATTTCTCCTAATATTTTTGCATGTTATTTTTACGGGTTATTCTTTCCTAATATATGCAAATCAGGAAACATTGTTTGGTTGGAGAACTGCATTGCAACCTTTGGAGAAATGTGGATTTTAAAGGAAAGTTGTGTTTCGGATTGCATGTTATTTTGGAAAGTGCAAATTTGATAATTTCACCTTGAAATGCAAACTGAAATTAATTCCTGCCCCATCCCTACCTTCAACCTATGCTCCTTCCACTCCCTGCCCCTTGCTATTACATACAGGGAGCTTTTGGAGGTGAGAAGAAGAAGAAGAAGAAGAAGAAAAGGAATAAGAAGAAGAGTTTGGATTTGATATCCCACTTTATCACTACCTGAAGGAGTCTCAAAGCGGCTCACAGTCTCCTTTCCTTTCCTCTCCCACAACAAACACTCTGTGAGGTGAGTGGGGCTGAGAGACTTCAAGAAGTGTGACTAGCCCAAGGTCACACAGCAGCAGCATGTGGAGGAGCAGAGACGCGAACGCAGTTCACCAGATTACAAGTCTACCGCTCTTAACCACTACACCACACAGGTGTAGTAAGGGGTCGCCTTTCCATTAGATAGATTGAGGCCACCTGAAGCAACCTCCTCACTTTGTTTAATGGTAGGATTGGTCCTGCTCCTCGCCCCCCCCCCAAATACACACAGACACACACATTGGTGAGCAAGCCCATCAGGATGAAAGTATTAGTCTTAACACTCTCACTCTTATGCTAGTTAATGCCACACAAGAAATTTTACACAACATCTTAAGCAGCACAGTCTGGAACACAAGACTGCCTACTAACTGCAGATATTCTGTTTAAAAAGCATGAAAAGAGGACCTAGAATAAACTAGGACTTCCTCTCTCTGCTCCCCACTTTCTGAGAACAACTGAAGTCTGTCTGAGGGTACAATGAAATGTTGTGGAAGACGCATGGCTTCTCCTGAAAAAGCACTGGCATGCCTTGTCCGCTTCAGGTAACTCCTTAGAGAAACTCCACATCTGCTCCACATGATGATCAGCTGCCAATGGCAAGGCCAGGGCAATATCACATGGCACTGAAGTGATGGTGATGCTGTGTTCAACAGCAGTCCCACATTGTCCATGTTCAGTTCCTCCCTAAAGCATTTGCTTGCAGTGAATTTAACACACAACACCCACCTGACAAAGACATCAGTTTACCTTCACAACCACATGTCATAAAACTGAGCACTTCACAGGTGCACCGGATAAGTACAAACATTCTTCTAGATAATTGAAAGAACATCTTGTGCAAGAGAGAAAGATTGTATGTGCAGCAAATACAATCACTTACCACTGACAGACACACACACACACACACACACACACACACACACAGAGTGCTATTTTTCTAGAAAAAAAGGTTCCAGAATTCACCATGAACACCTCCCTTGTTCTCTTATAATGGCAATGGCGCCCACTTGAGAGGTGCCAGAACTGAGTTCTGCTGAAAAATGCCCTTTATGTGTATGTGTGTATATACAGTATATATTCCATGACATGACTCACATGATGACTATCCCTGGAACAATTCCGCATCTATTGAAGTACCTGTCCATAAAAGCCCTCAACAATCCTTCCACATTAGAATCCCGAACAATCTATTCTTTTATTTAAACCAGGGTGAGGGAACTGGGTCTGGGCAGCGGCCCCAATCGTTATCTCCCCCACTCCTTGTGGGCCATATCTGACAGGTGGGCCAGGATACCCACCTGTCAATCACCTTATGTCACAAGGATGTCAGGTGACCTCTTTTTGCCTGCAGAGTTTGAAATCAAACTCTGCAGGCAAATGCACACCTTGGAGAGTTCCGTGGAGCCCTTGTAGAGCGTTTTGATAGGGGCTTCACAAGACATGTCAATCAGCTGCTACAAGACCAACCATTAGCTGGCTAATTGGGCCCATGGGGCAGAGATTTCCCAGTCCCTGATTTATACCATGGCTATTCTACAGAAGTGCAGTTGTGTCGCTCCAGTACATGTTTTGCTTTTGGTTATGATTGCTGATGATGCCCCCCCCTTAACACAAAAGGATAGGGTAAAAATCGAAGCAAAAATTACCTTCAGGCTTGACGGCATTAGTACATTTCCATCTGCCCAATTCTCTTCTCTTGTAAAATATGACAAGAATAAAACTAAATCTTGTGTACTACTTCAGTTGCTGGGCACCATTTGAGAGTTTAGTGATATTAAGGCACTGCAATACTTCTTCCATAATGGAACAGCAAAAAGAGAAATGGCTTTAGTCAGTGAGAAAAGGAGTCATTTGGCAGTCCTTGCCTTAAATAATCCTACTGAAGTCAAACTTTTTTAAAGAAAAAAAAAACCTGTAATCGTGGAGTTGGTTTTATCACTGCGGCAGCTTTAAGAGAAGCCTGGAGGGTTTGGTTATGAGATTTGGTTCAGAGAATCAGGCTTACGAAAATGGCCGGGTGTCTTTTAAGTGCTGAATGCCAAAAGGTGAACTATCCTTGGGGGCGGACAAAGTTTTAGGAATGGATCTGCTAATTATCCTTGACTGTGTCATGGAAGAGCAAGCGATTAGCACAAATAATAAAAGCCCTAAGGAGCGCATGCAGAACCAGAGGAGCTGGGGGATGACAAAATGTGTTTCGGAAGGATAACGCCAGTCTCTCTGACTTAAGGGGGGAAATGCTCGAGCAGAGAAATGCACAGGAATTCTGCACATGGCATTTCTTCAAGAGCCTGGAGATGGGATGAAAGCGTGTCCCTGCGCTTTGAGGCACTATGTGCTCATTTTTTTAAAAAAACGGGCTGTTAAAGAAGATATTGTGGGCAGTGCATTTAAATGTGCAATAATACACTTCCATATTGACAGCTGAATCCTGAAGGTGCAAAGCACAATAGAAAACACATGACAGACTTTAACGGGGGCAGGGAGAGATAATATAGAAGTATTTTCAAAGTGGATAAATGCATCTCTGCTGCTCAGCAAATTCTCCTCTCTGTGGAATCCTCTGGGGTTGCCTGGAATTTAGAAACTTCCCTTTCCTTCTGTTGATGTCCGTTCATGCACTCTGGTTTATGGAGAGCTTATGGGCAGCTGGAAACAGCATTCTGTCACTATTTCTCAACTACTGATTCTCATCGAAGCAGCAGCCCCCTGCTCTGTGCTTTATGTGTGTTGTACAGTGTTACAGATGCTATGATATGAATGGCTGGATATTAGCACGGGCAGCGAATAAGGTAGTGGCATGGCTTGCCAGGTATTCAGGGCAAGTAAGCATTGGTGACGTCTCTGCAGGAACAGAGCTGGTCAGGAGCCAGCAAGAACAACTAGGAGTAAATCTCAGATTCTCATTCCAATCGCCTCAAGTTCTGGACAGCATCACACCTTATCTCAAAGTCCACAGAAACACCGCAAAATTCATAAAAAGACAACCTTGTTAGGCCTACTTTTTAAAATTGCAGGGCAGCTGCTGCTTTGCCACTTTGTACTAGATCCTGAATTTTCAGATAGATGATATAGATACATATACATATACGAAAGCATATACATATACATATACATATACATATACATATACTTATACTTATACATATACATATACATACAGTCATACCTCGGTTTGAAGTTGCTTCAGGTTGAGTGCTTTTGGGTTGCGCTCCATGGCGACCCGGAAGTAATGGAACACATTACTTCCGGGTTTCGCCGCTCGCGCATGCGCAGACGGTCAAAATGACATCATGCGCATGCATGGAAGCAGCAAATCACGACCCGCAGATGCACGGACACGGGTTGCGTTCACTTCAGGATGTGAACGGGGCTCTGGAACGGATCCCGTTCATATCCAGAGGTACCACTGTATACATATCCATATACATATCCATATCCATATACATACATATACATATACATATGTATATAAATGCATAGATACAGGAACACATGTACATGCTGGGTTGTGGTTGTTTAAAAAAGCATTCAACAGCACTTCACATAAGTTTGCTCCCTTTTGGGATTTAGCTAATCACAGATATAATAGATTATGATTAACCAAACAGATATTTAATTTCTGCTGCAGAACATTTTGGCTTCTGCCTTTGTCTGGTGAAAATGAAAGGATGATACTGCCAAGGTGGCCATTACAGAGTTATGAAGATGAAATGTTCAGGAGGACTTCATTTGCCAAAACTAAGTGATGCTTTGTACCGCGCTCCAGGTTGACGCTACGTGATGTTAATGTCTCCAGTATGGAACCAGAGGTTCTCTCTCTAAGCTAACATTGTAGGATCAGCTGACATTGTAGGATCAGCTGACATCTCTCTTGCCGTTATTGAAATGCTTAGCAACTCCACTCCTGCGGTTAAAAGGGCAGATATGTGGTTTCTAACATGTGCATGTAAGTCAGTTGTAGTTTTACCTATTTACTGGATACAGCATCCTGGTTTGTTTGCACTCAGTGATATGGACTACACTGCAGATGATGCTCTGTTTGATGCGTTTGGATTGGATTTTGGATTTGATATCCCACTTTATCACTACCCTAAGGAGTCTCAAAGCAGCTAACATTCTCCTTTCCCTTCCTCCCCCACAACAAACACTTTGTGAGGTGAATGGGGCTGAGAGACTTCAGAGAAGTGTGACTAGCCCAAGGTCACCCAGCAGCTGCATGTGGAGGAGCGGGGAATCGAACCTGGTTCACCAGATTACGAATCCACTGCTCCTAACCACTACACCACAATGGCTTTCAGATGTGGCATGTCGGACTCACCCATGCTGGTACTTTTGAAGGCAGCTGTATCCATGAGAGACCCGCAGGTTTGAGAGTTGTTTCTGATGCTTTTGAAAACAACCACTGTATTTTTCTGTCTACAGTGGTACCTCGGGTTAAGTACTTAATTCGTTCCAGAGGTCCGTTCTTAACCTGAAACTGTTCTTAATCTGAAGCACCACTTTAGCTAATGGGGCCTCCTGCTGCTGCCACGCTGCCGGAGCACAATTTCTGTTCTCATCCTGAAGCAAAGTTCTTAACCCGAGGTACTATTTCTGGGTTAGCGGAGTCTGTAACCTGAAGCATATGTAACCTGAAGCGTATGAAACCCGAGGTACCACTGTATTAGACAAGGGTTTTTGACTCAAAAATCATCTCAAAAAACTGGGGTCGTCCAATACACGGATAGTGGCATGGGGTGGAGGAGATGCGGCACATTTGCCAGCCAGCCAGTTGGCGGGAGCGCAACTTCCCCTGATGCCGCTGTGTGTGGGGAATGATCTAGGGAGTGTTCCCTGCCCGCAGCTGTGTGGGAAGAGAAACTCAACAACTTTGGGCCATCTCCCATCATCTGCTTAAAACTGAGTCACTAAAAATAGGGGGGGGTATTCATGGGGGCATCTTATAGATGGGAAAATACGGTATATATGAATTGCAGAGTTGGAAGGGACCACAAGCATCATCTAGTCCATAGATGGGGTAATTTGATTTTTAGGGGGGGGGCAATTTGAGAATGTGTTACTAACAGTGAATGGCCTTTTAGGCTTCCTCCACGTGAATAAGACTTCACTCTTTGAATATGGTAATAAGAATAAATTTAATAATAATAATTTTTTATTTATACCCCACCCTTCCCGGTTCAGAAAACCAGGCTCAGGGTGGCTAACAACAAATTTAAAACACTTAATTGATGCAACAAAAAACAGTATACAGTATAAACCGTGAATAACAATAAATTCAGAATTCAAAGATCAATTTAGGGGGAAAATCCATCCAATAAGCATTAGATGATCACCAGGGCTAGCTGGATAAATTAGTCCTATTTGGGCCAGCAAATTATATGTCCCATGGGTGGGGCATTAGGAATTTAGAGATGCTTAGGTGGGGAAGGCAAAAAGGTTGGGAACCACGGATCTAGTCCAATCCCCTGAAGAACAGGAATCCTTTGCCCAATGTGGGGCTTGAACCCATAACCCTGAGATTGTGAGTCTCAAGCTCTACTGACAGCTATCTCTCACCGGATGTCAGGGGAGCCGACTTGGGCCCCAGGTTACGGCTGCCCAGTGCATGCCCCGGGCCTCGTGTGACCTCAGAAAGCATCTCTGAGGTCTTGCGAGGTCCCAGACATGACTCCCGGTGCTTCACAAGGCACCCAAAGTTGCATCAGGGGACCTGTGGTGTGGGTGCTGAGCACCCACAACAAAAATTTTGTGGGTGCTCAAGCACCCAGAGCCCCCTATAGTTGGTGCCCCTGACAGACGTGTTCCAAGCAAGAATCTTTTCTGCCACCTGCTACTTGATTCTTTTAACTGCAAGCATCAGGGACCAGACCTGCCACCATGTCATGTGCTCTGTTACCGAGCCCTAGACCATGACAGTGATGTTCAAACTGGCCGTGGTGCATTCAAGCACTGTCCTTATTCCGTTGGTCCTCTGTGAGATTCCTTCTTTGTAGGCAGGGCTATTACCTACTTTGCTTAGTCAAGTAAGCAGTGATGTCTCTCTCAGGAGTTTTGTTTCTCCCACTCCACCTATTAGGAGCGAACAGGCTGCATGAGTCTTTCTACCCACTCAGATATAATTTGCCAGATGATGCAAGTTTTTCTGCCTGGTCCACATCCCACCCATAAAAAAGGAGGCTGGGGAACGTCACCCCCAATAAGATAATTGCCTCCCCAGGGAACATGGCCATGTTATCTTCATAAAGTAATGAGGGCAGTAAGTGTTGTGCTGGAAATATTGGTTTCTCCTGTCTGGAACACAGCATTTCAGGGGCAATTTTTGTTATTCAGAGAGGCCATAGCTCAGAAAAAGGATACAAGCCTTGGGAACAGAATGTCACCGATTCAATCTCTAAAATCTTCAGGTAATGGATCATATGAAGTAGAGCTAAGAAAGACCCATGTCTCAGAGCTTAGAGTTTAAGAAAGGCCTATGTGTCAGACTTAAGAAAGGCAAGGTAGACAATCAAGGGTTTAATAGCTTGACTCGATATAAGCTAGGCCCATATATAACCTTCAACAGATGTGGCAGTGTGGATAAAATCAGTTTTAATCCTTTTTTCACGGGTGAATATTCCTTTGAACCTTGTCATAAAGGTAAAGGGACCCCTGACCATTCGGTCCAGTCATGGCTGACTCTGGGGTTGCGACGCTCATCTCGCTTTATTGGCTGAGGGAGCCGGGTCATGTGGCCAGCATGACTAAGCTGCTTCTGGTGAACCAGAGCAGCGCACGGAAACGCTGTTTACCTTCCTGCCGGAGTGCTACCTATTTATCTACTTGCACTTTGAGGTGCTTTTGAACTGCTAGGTTGGCAATAGCAGGGACCGAGCAACAGGAGCTCACCCCGTCGCGGGGATTCGAACCGCCAACCTTCTGATCAGTAAGTCCTAGGCTCTGTGGTTTAACCCACAGCGCCACCCGCGTCCCATTGAACCTTGTCATAAGAACAAACAAAAAAAGAATCTGCTGGATCAGTCCAATGGCCCATCTCGTCCCGCATCCTGTCCTCAAAAGTGGCCAACCAGATGTCTGCGGGAAACCCATAAGCAGGATTCAAGCACAAGAGCACTCTCCTGTCCTGTGGTTTCCAGCAGCTGGTATTCAGGAACATTGGTCCCTCTAAGTTGTAGAGACAGATCACAGCCATCATGTCTTGTACCCATTATCTTCGTTTTTCAGCACTCTTCCAAGGCATTTATTTTGTGCGGCTGATATCCAAGAGTTGTTAGGAGGCCTCTACAATTCCCTGGGAAAAGGAACTGATTGTTAAAAATCTCCAACAATTGTAACTCTATGAGGGGAATAGCTTTCATCACTCTTAACAAACTACAGTTCCCAGGATTCTTTGGGAAAGGTATGGTTCCTTAAGGGACACAGGTGGCGCTGTGGTCTAAACCACAGAGCCTAGGGCTTGCCGATAAGAAGGTTGGCGGTTTGAATCCCCGCAATGGGGTGAGCTCCCGTTGCTCGGTCCCAGCTCCTGCCCACCTAGCAGTTCGAAAGCACACCAGTGCAAGTAGATAAATAGGTACTGCTTCAGCAGGAAGGTAAACGGCATTTCCATGCACTGGTCTGGTTCACCAGAAGCCGCTTAGTCATTCTGGCCACATGACCTGGAAGCTGTCTGCGGACAAACGCCGGCTCCCTCGGCCTATAGAGCGAGATGAGTGCCGCAACCCTAGAGTCGTCTGCGACTGGACCTAATGGTCAGGGGTACCTTTACCTTTACGGGTCCTTAAAGTGGTATAATAAATGTATGGTACAGACGGAGCCTAGGTCTCATGGCATTTTAGCAGGCAAGAGTAAAGTGTGCAGAATATCCAGAAACACTGCAGGCTGAGATGCTTATTGTGGTACAGCTGTCTTCCAAATATCTCATAGTTCCCCCCACCCCACAAAGTGCACAATAGATAGATCAGGGGTCGGCAAGGTTTACCTCACCTCGGCCGGTTCACTTCAGCGGAGATCTCTCTGTGGGCTGGATTGCGTGTGTGTCTGAGATTTCTGGCATCTGCGCAGATGTGATTTCCGGCACCAGGGAAGCAAGTCCCCTCGCCATGCTGCGCTGGTTTAGCGCAGCACACGGGAGCTCGCTGAGCAAACGGCTCAGTTCAGGGGCAGCTTGTGGGCCGGTTAAATGACCCCCATGGGCCGCTTGTGGCCCATGGGCCTTAGGTTGCCTACCCCTGAGATAGATGAATATTTTGTGGGCTTGGTTAAAAAGATTACCTAGAAGACTCTCTGTGCTTGCTTGTACTTCTAAATCTTTAATGGGAGAGTTTTGGGTAGGGAAGAAAGTGTCCAGTTACCCAAGATGAAGTTATTGTCCTACTCAAATACATACTAAGCTGTAGAAGAGAGGAAGAAAAAAATATGCTCTGGGGGAAATGCTGTAGAGAACAGCAGCGAAAGAGCTTAGTTTGAAAAGTACTTCTTTGCAAAAGTACCCTCCAACGTTTACTGGAAACGTTGTCTTTCTGAGGCAATGAGCTTAGATAAGGCAGCAGCTTCTGAAAAGCCTGCAATTACACAGGTATACAATTAACTTCACCACAAAATGTGAACACTGTGCATTAGTGGACATCATTATTCCTGTAAAACATTACCACAAAGAAGAGCGAGTTTTATTGTGAATCTAATTTCCTTGTAGATAATTTATCAATAACCTTTCTTTTATATCCGCATGATTGATAGACTTCTCGACATGAAGAATGCTGGCAGGTTTGTGCTTTTTTTATTATTTGAAAAAATGCTAGCTATGGTAATATGATGGGTCTTTCTTTCTTCCTTTTTTTAAAAAAAAATGCTCTGTTTTTTAAAAAGTGACGCCAAAAACTATACCACACAAAAATCTATTATCCCTAAAACATTATAAAAGAAAAAATATATATGCATGCATACATATTATTCAGCATCATTAACTTCACAACTGTATTAGTCATTCAAGCTTGGCCCAGGCGTAATGGAAGGCAAATTAAGCTACATCAATTGGTCTGAATAAAGACATCTAACAAAGCAACATGATTAGTCCAGTAGGCTCTTGGGAAACAAACTTTGGGTCTGAAACACTAATAAAAAGTACATGCTTTTCTTTCCCTGAAAAGCAGCTCTGTAAAGGATGACAAATGAGGCCACGGATAGAATTGGGGAGTGTGTCCCTGCTGAGTCTCTTGAGCCTTTCATTGTCTTCTGATACTTGACTAAGCTATCCTCCTGAACTGCTGGACAGTGTTGCGAGGAGGTGGGACTGCTTTTCTCTTATCTACTGGTAGAATACAGAGGGCAGTATTCCTGTATTTCTCAAAGGAATTGTCCTCTGGGGTTCCACAAGACTTGGCTCTCAGGTCTGGTGCTTTCCAATATTTGCATCAGGAGTAGCTAACATGACACTCTCCAGAGTGTCATGGTAAAAGGTAAAGGTAAAGGGACCCCTGACCATTAGGTCCAGTCAAGGATGACTCTGGGGTTGCGGCGCTCATCTTGCTTTATTGACCGAGGGAGCCGGCATACTGCTTTGGGGTCTGTGGCCAGCATGACTAAGCCGCTTCTGGCAAACCAGAGCAGTGCACAGAAACACCGTTTACCTTCCCGCTGGAGCAGTACCTATTTATCTACTTGCACTTTGATGTGCTTTCAAGCTGCTAGGTTGGCATGGGGTGGGACCGAACAATGGGAGCTCACCCCTCGCAGAGATTCGAACCGCAAACCTTCTGATCGGCAAGCCGTAGGCTCTGTGGTTTAACTCACAGCGCCACCTGCATCCCAATGAGTGTCATGGTACTCTGTGTATTAGCTGTGCTGGCTGGAGCAGATGGGAACTGCCCGAAGACCTGTGGGTATAGGGTGGTATATAAATAATCAGTGCTTTTTTTCCCCTGGGGGTACACAGAGGTATGCATATCCCTAAACATTTTGTGAAAGTGAGTTTGACCTTATTGAGGGGCAGCATTTAAATATGAGTAGGAAAATGAGAGTACCCCTAAACATTTTTAAAGAAAAAAAGCACTGTAAATAATAATGGGATGCGGGTGGTCTAAATCACTGAGCCTCTTGGGCTTGCTGATCAGAAGGTCGATGGTTTGAATCCCTGCAACGGAGTGAGCTCCCGTTGCTCTGTCCCTGCTCCTGCCAACCTAGCAGTTCGAAAGCACACCAGCGCAAGGAGATAAATAGGTACCGCTGTGGCGGGAAGGTAAATGGTGTTTCTGTGTGCTTTGGTTTCCATCATGGTGTCCCATTGCACAAGAAGCGGTTTAGCCAGATGATCCGGAACGGTGTCTGTGGACAAACAGCTGTTCCCTCGGCCTGAAAGCGAGATGAGCACCACAACCCCATAGTCACCTTTGACTGGACTTAACCGTCCAGGGGTCCTTTACCTTTACCTTTTATGACTAATATTAACAGTAATAGTCCAACAACATCTAGAGGGTACCACCTATCCCTGAGCTATCAGCAGTTTTGTTTTTTTCAGTTTCTTTCCTACTGATTCCATGGAATTCACCTTCTTCACTGCCACTGCACACTGGGATCCTATCTTCATTGAGCTATCTACTATGACCCCAAGGTTTCATTCCTGGTCAGTCACCACCAGTCTAGACCCCATGAACATATATGTAAAATAAGACTCCCTGCATCACTTTACACATGTTTAAATTGAATTGCATTTGTCATTTTTCTGCCCATTCTCTCAGTTTGAAGAGGTCACTTTGGAACTCTTCACAATCTGTTTTAATGATTGTGAGCAATTTAGTATCATCAGAAAACTTGGTCTCCGCACTACTCACTCCTAACTCCATATCATTTATGAAGAAATTAAAAAGCATGAGTCCCAATACCTTTTTTGGGGGGGGTGTCTCCTTCTCTTCTCTCCATTCCCCCCCTACTCTTTGCTCTATGTAACTTAACCAATTTGTGACCCACAAGAGAATCACATAGAATGAATTTCTGCAATGATGAAGAACAAAATATTTGCCTAGTATTTTATTAAAAGCTCATTACGTGTAGCTTTTAGCACTAAGAGGCCAGCTACCTTAACCTTTCTTTCTCAGCCCTGACTTCTGCATTGCCTTCCTCCTCCTTCAGTTCTGGCTGTCTGCTTTGAATCTGATCATTAAATGGCAGCAATTATTTTCCTCATTTAAATGAAGCCCAGTTTCTTCGCGCTGCTTCCAGGCAGGCTGGCATGTTGACCTGCGATCCTGAAAAAGTTGTTTGTAGTAAACATTTATGAGGTGAGGGAACAGCTGCGTGTAGCAGAGCCAGCCTCAAGTCCCTCTCAAGCAGCCATGCCCATAAAAAGAGACCTCTATATGGATCTACACAATAAACATGTCGGGCAGATATTTATCAACCATCTGCACAGCCTCTGCTTGCATTCAGTTTGGCAAGAAATGGAGGACGGGAGAGCCAAAACCTTTCTGACAGGACCCTCCTTATTCTGAATTACTGTGGTCGTGATGCCATTTCTTTCTGTGTATATTTGAGGGGCTAGTCTATTCTCGGCCTTCTGAACAAGACGGTGACAAATAGTGGGTGCGATAGCATGATTTAAACTAGTTGGGTAAAGCCTGTGACTGAAAAAGTGGATTCTGTGGCCAAACACAAATTTGAAAATATATGGAAGCTTTCCAGGCAGAATTCTAACATGGAATCAGTTAAGAGGAAGACAGAGTGCCAGGGAGTTAGCTGAATCATGAACTGAAACATGGATAAAATGTGAAGAGAAGAGATCTGTTTCCCCCCCCAGATTTAACAGAGTTAAATAATGGGTGTGTAGCACAACAGGGGGTGTTAATGAGGGTGAGAGAGGAGAGTGCAAAATATGGTCTGAAGCTCAGCATCAAAAAAACGAAGATCATGGCCACTGTTCCCATCACCTCCTGGCAAATAGAAGGGGAAGAAATGGAGGCAGTGAGAGATTTTACTTTTTTTGGGCTCCATGATCACTGCAGATGGTGACAGCAGTCACGAAATTAAAAGACGCCTGCTCCTTGGGAGAAAGGCGATGGCAAACCTAGACAGCATCTTAAAAAGCAGAGACATCACCTTGCCAACAAAGGTCCATATAGTTAAAGCCATGGTTTCCCCAGTAGTGATGTATGGAAGTGAGAGCTGGACCATCAAGAAGGCTGATCGCCGAAGAATTGATGCTTTTGAATTATGGTGCTGGAGGAGACTCTTGAGAGTCCCATGGACTGCAAGAAGATCAAACATATCCATTCTTAAGAAAATCAGCCCTGAGTGCTCACTGGAAGGACAGATCGAGAAGTTGAGGCTCCAATACTTTGGCCACCTCATGAGAAGAGAAGACTCCCTGGAAAAGACCCTGATGTTGGGAAAGATGGAGGGCACAAGGAGAAGGGGACGACAGAGGACGAGATGGCTGGATAGTGTTTGTGAAGCTACAAACATGAGCCTGAGCAAACTGCGGGAGGCAGTGGAAGACAGGAGTACCTGGCGTGCTCTGGTCCATGGGGTCACGAAGAGTCGGACACGACTAAACGACTAAACAACACAGCATAACAGGGGAAACTGTTTTTAAAAATGGCAGGGGAGAGAACAATGGTTTGGACCCCCTCAAAGTCATTCCATTACCTGAACGAGCGTCTCCACCCCGATCGTTCAGCCCAGACACTGAGGTCCAGCTCCCAGGGCCTTCTGGCAGTTCCCTCATTGCAAGAAGTGAGGTTACAGGGAACCAGACAGAGGGCCTTCTCAGTAGTGGCACCTGCCCTGTGGAACGCCCTCCCATCAGATGTCAAGGAAATAAACAACTATCTGACTTTTGGAAGACATCTGAAGGCAGCCCTTTTTAGGGAAGTTTTTAATGTTTGGTGTTTTATTGTATTTTTAATATTTTCTTGGAAGCTGCCCAGAGTGGCTGGGGAAACCCAGCCAGATGGGCGGGGTATAAATAATAATATATTATTATTATTATTATTATTATTATTATTATTATTATTATTATTATTAAATTAGTGCAAGGATTTCCACCTGTGCAACAGAACTTCTCCCCTTCCCACATGCACACACCCCAAATTTCTTCCCAATGGTTGGGGGGGGGGGGAATCCAGATCAGATTGAGGAGGGGGCATGAGCGGTTTGTAGGAAGAAGAATGAAATGAAGTACTATTGCTCAGGGTGCAGAGACTTGTGCTGACGGGATGACTTCATTGGATGCACCCAATATTTCCATAATCCTCTAGGCTCCCACAGCATGCTTATCATATCTCTTCTGCCATACCTTTCAAGGTTTTTCAAAATGCTAACATTTCTTTGCACCGTTGGTTCTGGATCGGATTCATGCAATGAGCAGATAACAATAACAATAGGCAACAGAACAATGCAATATGATTAAGGGGACTGATCCACTTTGCTTGAATGGCAAGTGCATCTTCGGTGCTGAAGTGGTCTGGGATGACTTCACAGCTGAAAAGAGGCTCAGTGAAGATTTGGCGTGCATCAGAAATGAGAAGCACAGGATAAGCCCCAGCAGTCAGCAGGGAGAAGGTTGCTTCAGGCAGAAAAATTTAGGGGGACATATAAAGGCAGAGATTGTTGTCTGAATGGGGGAGCTTCAGGCAGCAAAACGTCTTGGACTGCTGCTGTCGAAGCTTGATTTGGGGCAATTTCCCAAAGCAGGAAGCCGGTCAACTCCATTGAATTTTAGGATGGAGGGAGGGAATCACTTTTGGTATGAAACCAGAGAGGCATCATAGTTTAGTATGAAGGCCTCCCCAATACTCCAAGGGTTTGAAATTCATGTCTTAATCCTATGTTTCTTCTGAAGAGATAAATTCAATCTACTGTTGGGAACTTGATCAAAGTGAACTTGCAGGACTGCACCTTCAATGAGCTTGTTTATACTGAATGGTGATTGGTGTTTCTTGTTTATGACCAACAATTTAGCAACTGGTGTTGATTTAGCTCAATCTTTCAAGTGCAGGGGTTGGGGAAGAACGTAGCAGATTTATTTGCTTCACCTATGCATGGAGTATGGAGCTTTTTGTTAAGGATGTGTTTGAGCAAGCTGCCTTTCTTCCTAACAAAAGCTTTTACGCTGACTTTCTGTATATATATTTATTTGCCTTTGCCCTTTTCCATTATATCCCTTCCAGATTCTATTATTTCCAAACTCTGCTCTAGTAAACATTGTTTTCATGTGCCTTTGTATTTTTCTTCAGTAAGGGACAAGGTACTAAAATAGTTTGATGTGCATGCATTTCTACAAAATTTGACAATACAGTAATCAAGAGTCTACATGCCTATCTTCATGTCTCAATAATTAATTCCTGTTCTCCTAATTTTCACTGGTTGAGATATGCAGACCATTTGGCAGAAGAAGTTCAATGAGCACAAAGCCTAGTGCCTGAAGCTCTAAAGACTTCTGCACTCTGAAAGAAAAGAACCTCATAAACATGAAGAAATTCGTCGACGTTTCTTGCTACCGTCACCACGGCTAGTTGGCAAAGAAAAATCACTTCCAATAAAGCTTCAGATCCATACTTTATGGAGTTTTGCAGGCTGCTGCAGTTGCTTCTGTATTATGGCTCTCTAGCTTTGACCTAAAAGTCTAAGTCAAAATGCCCAGGCGAAAACTTCAGAGGAAAACTGCTTGCCCTGTTTGTATAGTAAGGGAGCTGGTGAGTGGTGAAGTAATGCCAGTACTAGAGGTAGGATATTTAAAATGCACTGAAACCAACAACGCATGTATGCTAGATAGACACATGATAGGAGATGAAGTGCAGAGTCCTGTGAATTTCCTAGAGAGGACTCTGAGAGACATTCCCACTGTGCCCTGTCAGGGGAAAGGCATAGCCATACATATAATCTCCACACCTGGCCAGGGCGCTTCTTCTTTGCTTCGTCTGCCTTAAAGCATCCTGGATTACTTAAATTAAAAGGCTAAACCTAGCCTATCAAAGCTTCCCCTTTAAGCTGCAAAGGGATGCACTCTGCTGAACTCACAGACGTGAGGAAGGAAGGATAATATCTAATAAATTTATCCTCTCCTAGCATGTCTACATATGCTAGGGACACAGGTGGCACTGTTGTCTAAACCACTGAGCCTCTTGGGTTGCTCTGTCCCAGCTCCTGCCAACCTAACAGTTCAAAAGCACACCAGTGCAAGTAGATAAATAGGCACCGCTGCAGCAGGAAGGTAACTGCCGTTTCCCTGCGCTATCGTTTCCATCACAGTGTTCTGTTGCACCAGAAGCAGTTTAGTCATGCTGGCCACATGACCCGGAAAGCTGTCTGTGGACAAACGCTGGCTCCCTCGGCCTGAATGTGAGATGAGCGCCGCAATCCCAAAGTTGCTTTTGACTGGACTTCACTGTCCAGGGGTCCTTTACCTTTTACCTTTTACATATCCCTACACTAGGATGCAGGGACGCAAGTGGTGCTGTAGATTAAACCACAGAGCCTAGGGCTTGCTGATCAGAAGGTTGGCGGTTCGAATCCCCATGATGGGGTGAGCTCCCGTTGCTTGGTCCCTGCTCCTGCCAACATAGCAGTTCGAAAGCACATCAAAGTGCAAGGAGATAAATAGGTACCGCTCTGGCAGGAAGGTAAACAGCATTTCCGTGCATTGCTCTGGTTCACCAGAAGTGGCTTAGTCATGCTGGTCACATGACCTGGAAGCTGTACGCCGGCTCCCTTGGCCAATAAAGCGAGATGAGCGCCGCAACCCCATAGTCGGCCACGACTGGACCTAATGGTCAGGGGTCCCTTTACCTTTGCACTAGGGTGCTATGGAGACATTCAGGATATCAGGTAGGCAGTGAAGGGTAGGCAGGGAGAAACAAACCAAGCTTGGATGAAGCAACCCATGGCTTGTTTGCTCATCTGTGATTTGTTCAGCAAACCATGGTTAAAACAATCCACGGCTGAGTGCTATGTGTGAAGCTGATTGCCAAATGCTGTGCTTGGACAGAGTTATTAGTTGGGTGTTTAAACGCAGTGGAGCATTCAATAACATTTCCCCTTATTGCTAACAGTGTGAACTGGTACAAACCCAGACTCTACTACATTTCGCCAAATATGATGATCACCCTTATAATAAATTTGGAGTACTATGTGGTCCAGAAAGCACACATATTTTTAAGATTACATTAAAGGTTCTTTATGTATACATGCACAGCTGAACAAGAAATGTTAATTCAATTCTTTATTCCCAATGCACATTATGAAACTAGTAGAAAAGTTGTAAATTATCCACTTGCCCCCATTTTAATGTGGAGTTATATAGATATATCACTGCGTCCAAACCATGAAAATGTTCCAATGTCTAAAAAGGTATTGATCTAAATTATTCCAGGCTCACATAAAATGAAGATAAGGAAAATCCTTTTTAAATGTATAAAGGTTAAGCATATAAAACATGTAAGATTATCTAGCTGGCTTTTAACATGCTTTGTAGGGGGGCAGATTACTCAAATAAAACAAAATTCATCCACTGTAGTTGCTGATCAAAGGATTTCTCCCCATTATTTTAGATCTAATAGTTCCAACAATGTCATTAGTCTGGCTGTCTTTTTAAAAAATTTCAAAGCTACTTTTAATTTACTTTGCTATCATTTACACTGTGCATTGATATTTCATTTCATTAGCTTTTTGCACTGGCTTTTATTGAATTTCATACACAGCAACTGCCAAACCCAGGGGAGTTTGCCTTGGTGTCGTAAGAAGTACTGAATACAGACATGCGCTCTGACAGTTCACTGAGCAGCGCTGATATGAGGAATATTTAAGTGAAAGCTTTGGGCATACAAATATCCTGGTGGTACCATTTAGGTAGAACTCATCTTGCTACCCTCTCCCATTTGCAAGGGAGGAGTATAACAGAGAGGCTACATCGAGAACACTTTCCTTTCTCACTCTCGCTTTGAACACATACGTTTTCTGTTCAGCCTCAGCAAAATAAATGGATGCTGTAGAAGCCTACGGGTTTTCTACCTCTGCAGGCACTCAAACTAATATGCGAGGGCAAAAACCTCACTGTGTTGCAAGCACAGGACCTGCCTGCCAATGTCCACAATACGCAGCTTTGTCCTCTCTATTCATCTGACCTTTAAGTGCTGAGCAGAAAGGACTGAAGGGAGGCTCTAAGAGAATGAATGCATGGAATTCATGGACATAAGGTCTTAAGGTCAGTGGCCCATCTAGTCCAGCAAAGTCCACAACGGCCAACCAGATTGCCTGTGGGAAGATAGGCAGGACCTGAGCACAAGAGCACTCTTTCCTTCTGCAGTTTCCAGCAACTGTTGGTTGGTTGAGTACTGCTTAGGCCCTTGGCCTTGGGCTGTTTCTAGCTACTCAGTGCAGCTGTCATGCTAACCTGAACAAAATCCAGACATGGGGGTGGGCTCCTTGAGACATGGCCCAAGCTCTTAGTGCTGAATTTCACCCATATTTTTTCTTCATATTTCACCAACACAGTTGTCATGCACTTCCATATTCCGAACTTAAAAATGGAAAGCGTAATGCTGGTGGTCAACAAAAGAGGTTCAAAGACGCTCTCAGGGCAAATCTAAAAAAATGTAGTATAATCACCGATAACTGGGAAATACTGGCCTGCAAGTGCTCCAATTGGAGAACAGTCTTTACTAAAGGTGTCATGGGTTTTGTTTTTGTTTTTTAAATAAATTTTTATTGATTTTCCAACATAAATTTTAAACAATACACAACACAATACATAAACAAACAAACATATAAACACGTATAATTTCATAACCTTTTTTTCCTTAACCCTCTTTCACCGACTTCCCCATGCCTCCCTTTTCTGCATCCCTGTTTAATAATTTTCTTCAGCAACCCCTCACTTTAAAGGTGTCATGGGTTTTGAAGACACTTGAACTCAGGATGAAAGGGAACAGGGCTGTCTTAAGTACAGTGGTACCTTGGGTTACATACGCTTCAGGTTACAGACTCCACTAACCCAGAAATAGTACCTCGGGTTAAGAACTTTGCTTCAGGATGAGAACAGAAATCGTGTTCCGGCGGCACGGCGGCAGCGGGAGGCCCCATTAGCTAAAGTGGTACCTCAGGTTAAGAACAGTTTCAGGTTAAGAACGGACCTCCGGAACGAATTAAGTACGTAACCAGAGGTACCACTGTATATGCGGTGCCGGAATGCAAAGGTCCGCCCCCCCAGTTGGTCAGTCCCAGGCGTGCAGGAGGGCAGAGCTGGCCGGCCGCCTCAGCATCTCACTGGCTCGGTTGCTCCCGAACTTGTGGCACAGAGCCGCCCACAGCAGAAGAGCCCACCGTGGCACTCTGACTGATGGGCAGGCTCTTCCCCGGACTCAACTCTCAGGTCCCGGACTCTTGGCCTGGTACCCCTGAGAGCCCAGTGCCCGGGTACCCCGCACCCCTAGCGCCTATGGATAAGATGGCCCTGAAAGGGAGAAATGCGCCAAGAGGAAGGCACTTTTGGCAAAGCCTCACCATGATCAAATCCCACCCAGAAACCTATGTCTCCACTGTGTAAGGGCATGTGGATCCAGAATTGGCCTCTACAGTCACTTACGGACTCACTGTTAAAACCGTGTTTATGGAAGACAATCTTACTCGGCTACGTGTGATCGCCAAAGAAGCAGCACTTCCACAAAGAATAGGAAAGAGGCTGCATTTGGAGACTATCTGCTCCCCATCTCTTACCACGTGTTGTACACATATCCCACAAGTAATTGAACACCTTCCTGCTGTTCTTATAATACACATCCCACCCATTATAATGATGGCCATTGTGCTAGTATAGGAAAAAAGCCGTTGAAAATATGCATGCTTGTGCTGCCGCCCAAGACCTGCTTTGATTCGGGAACACTCACTTCTGATTTTGCTCCACAATAGGAACGGTAATTGCCGAGTCAAGTGTAGCCCTACCTGAAATTGTTAAGTTGCGGGAGTCTCTTATGTTACAGTACAGAGGGGAGGAAAACCACCATCGTGGCTGCCACCCCATCCAAGTGGCTGTTAATAATGTAATAATGCAAAGTGCTCACTTTAAAAGCTTTGTAGAATAATTGATTTTTGCATACTGTGTCTTAACTCATGTTAGCAAATTCCGACTGCAACCAGGCTTTTTACGTAAGTGCTTCGCTGAGAACATATAACAATTTTATCAGAATACCCGCGGTTAGAGCAAATCATGCCAACTACAGCAGCCTGCTGAGATTAGACCTACCATAAGCATTCCCATTTAAGCCTCTTGCATCCTCCGAGTTTCCTTCTATGGATCTGGCAGGGAAGGCTGGGGCATTTGTGCAGCTACGGTGTAAACATGCAAGTAAAAAAACATCTACTGAGAAGAAAAACAGGCAAGCATTTATTCTTCGGATGCTGCTGTTTCTCCCATCTTCCTTCTCTTCCTAGAGTCTCGTTTGGCTCTAATATTGACAAATGGATGCTCTCTATCAAGGCTTCCTTGTCCAGGGGTTGTGGGGAGGGGGGCAGATGTGGGATATAAAGCTGTCAGTCAAGTCCAACATTCCGAGAGGACTAGCTGCCTCTATGTGGCAGGCAGTTGGTTGGTTGGTCAGTCGCTGCAAGGAATGTTAACTGGTAGCTGCTCAGATGCAGTCTTATCATGACTCACTACTATCTAGTACAGTCATACCTCAGGTTACAGACACTTCAGGTTGCGTTTTTTCGGGTTACGGACCTGCCAAAACCCGGAAGTACCGGACTGGGTTACTTCCGGATTTTGGCGGTCGTGCATGCGTAGAAGCACTAAATCACGCTTTGCGCATGTGCAGAAGCACCGAATCACAACCCGCACATGCACAGACGCTCCACTGTGGGTTGCGAACTCTGTGGGTTGCAAATGTGCATCCCACACGGATCGCGTTCGCAACCCGAGCATCCACTGTATATAGTTTATCTGTTATGTAACCTCTGTTTGCCTTCAGGAACAACTGTGTAAACCTGAATGAATCTGATAGTAAAGTAGTTTATGTTAATATGATTCAGATTCATGTGTGTTTTCTTTAAGAGGGACAGAAAGGGATTATCAACCAGGAAGGTATAATTATTGATAGGACTCAAACGAGTTAGCAACCCGCTTGTCGCTGCATAAACTCAAACAAAGGATCGTTTAAACTCTGCTAAATTATATAAACGTTCCCACAGAGTCACAAGAAATTACACCTGTCGGTCGGTCTGTCTATCTGTCTGTCCGTCCGTCTCTCTCTCTCTCTCTCTCTCTCTCTCTCTCTCTCTCCCAACATTGCAGGAAGCAGGAAGTGGGAAGGCCAATACAGAACAATGACTAATAGTAGGGGAATATAATTACACAGCTTAGCTATCAACACACTACATACTCCACAGCAGGAAATCAATGCATGTTGCCTACAGCCTTGCGTTATTTCTTCAGTCTGTCAACAGAATGATACAGAGTAGTAAGGCTTTGCCAATCTGACTACACTGGGGTTGCCACATTTTGACCTTATGGACATCGGTACCCTTTGACACATCAGTGGTGCAAAAACAAGGGGGGCTTATTCCAGCCTTACTCACGGCTGCTCCCCAATTACACCATCACTTTAAAAAGGTATTATTTAAAATATTAATCCAGGAAAATCAATAAATACATAAGCTACATAAATATAGGAAAATTCAATCTTTGTAAACTCTAATGTCATAGTCAATATGTAATAAACACTCACTGTTTTGAGGAAATAAAGACTCTCCATAATATTTCGCCCTTTCTTCTATGGTCAGAGGTCCCCCCCCCCATCTGAGCAGCCTCCAGTGTCTTTTATTAGTGATGTTCTAATCACTGGTGTCACAAAATCTTAATTATTTCAACTGTTTCATATTTCAACTCTATCAATGCATAATGTATTGATTAACGATATAGACATCCTTACAGCATTTAAATGCATCAGTCACAAGAAATCACTAGGGTGCTCTTTTTAAGGAATAGTTCATCTTAATAAAAGTATGAGCACGCTTTATCCCTATTAAGTTTTCTTAACTATATACAGGAGTAAACTATGCACAATCCATAACAATCATGAACGAAGATATCCCTGGGATTCAACTTCTCACCATTAGACCTGGTTAGTCAGCTGCAGAAGACATGATCAGAAGTAACCTGCTAAAAAGCCTGAACTTACAGAGAGAATCAGAAACAAGGGATGAGATCCAAGGATGTCCACCTGCGTGTGCCACAGATGGTGCAATGGGATCGTCCTCTCTCCTCCCCCCCCCCCTTGTAGGCCTAAATTACATTTTATTATATGGTACATTAATTGCATACCCTTCAACACTTCTCTGATGAAAACAGAGACGTTCCACCATACCCTCCAACACTTCTCTGATCAAAATAAAGGTAAAGGTAAAGGGACCCCTGACCACTAGGTCCAGTCGTGGCTGACTCTGGGGCTGCGGTGCTCATCTTGCTTTATTGGCCGAGGGAGCTGGCATACAGCTTCCGGGTCATGTGGCCGTCATGACTAAGCCGCTTCTGGTGAACCAGAGCAGCACACGGAAACGCCGTTTACCTTCCCGCCAGAGTGGTACCTATTTATCTACTTGCACTTTGACGTGCTTTCGAACTGCTAGGTGGGCAGGAGCAGGGACCGAGCAACTGGAGGTCACCCCGTCGCAGGGATTCCAACCGCCGACCTTCTGATCAGCAAATCCTAGGCTCTGTGGTTTAACCCACAGCGCCACCCGCGTCCCTATGATCAAAATAGGGATGTCCTAACAAGAAGTGGGACATTCCAAGATCAAATCAGAAACCGGTGTAAACTACTTTGTTTACACTGAACAAAACAACTTGCAACGTTTCAATTCATTTCTGTCACTTCATGTTGCTTTCATGGCCACCGACAATGGGCTACTGTAATCAAGCTTTCCCTTTCCCTCCACTTCCACTTACTATAAATTTCTGTCATGATCAGCCGGGTATATTTTAACAAACTATCATACCGAACAAAATAAATGGGGGCAGGGGGCTTCTGGGATTCATAAGCAAACAAGTAGCAAAACTACCTTCATGTAGCATGCAAATTCCAGCAATTTTTATTCTGCTGCTGCTGACCCTGACAAGCAGTTGTTTTTTGCACACAGTGAGAAGCAAATGCTAATGCAAACACCTGGGAAAGAACTTGTTTTCAGAAAGTAAATAATCTACCCTTCTTCCGCTAATAATGCAGAATCATTTTCCTTGGCTGGGGAAATCCTAGAGGGGGGAAAAGCCTGAGAGGAGAAGGAAATGAAAGGCAAGATCTTGAACTCTTGCTATTACTGCCCTTGGGCAACATAGCAGTGGTGGTAGAATCACACACATAAAGAAGGTTTGTTGTTTCTCTGCCTTATGCCATTATACTGAAGAAAGAAGCAGGCATTCCTGTTTAGTGTAAATAAAAGTGACTTGTGCCTGATTTAACAGAGAGGTATTCAAAACTGACTGGGTAAACATGGTCTCAAGAGATCTAGGAAATAAAAGCAGGAATTCGAGAGATCAAGGGTGAATACAGACAAGCATTTACCAACATACCATAATGCCTCCAAATGTCCCTATTTTCCAGGGACAGCCTCGGGTTTACAGAAGCCATCCCGGTTTCTGATTTGATCCTGAAACATCCCACTTTTCCTTAGGACACCCCCACTTTCATCGGAGAAATGTTGGCAGGTATGGAGTTATGCAACACCCCCCCCGAGCCAAGGAGATAATAATAATAATAATAATAATAATAATAATAATAATAATAATAAT
>JAXCMG010000071.1:2372709-2386556 GCA_034642415.1 Podarcis siculus | reverse complement strand
ATAATAATAATAATAATAATAATAATAATAATAATAATAATAATAATAATGTATTTATACCCCGCCCATCTGGCTGCGCCTCCCCAGCCATGCTGGGCGGCTTCCAACAAAATATTAAAATACAGTAATCCATCAAACATTAAAAGCTTCCCTAAACATGGCTGCCTTCAGATGTCTTCTAAAAGACTGGTACAGTGGTACCTCGGGTTACATACGCTTCAGGTTACGGATGCTTCAGGTTACAGACTCCGCTAACCCAGAAATAGTACCTCAGGATAAGAACTTTGCTTCAGGATGAGAACAGAAATCGCACGGCGGCAGCACAGCGGCAACGCGAGACCCCATTAGCTAAAGTGGTGCTTCAGGTTAAGAACAGTTTCAGGTTAAGAAGGGATCTCCAGAATGAATTAAGTTCTTAACCCGAGGTACCACCTCAGTTGTTGTTCTCTTTGACATCTGGTGGGAGGGTGTTCCACAGGGCGTGTGCCACTACCAAGAAGGCCCTATGCCTGTTTCCCTGTAACTTGGCTTCTCGCAGTGAGGGAACCGCCAGAAGCCCCTCGGCGCTGGACCTGAGTGTCCGGGCTGAACGATGGGGGTGGAGACTCTCCTTCAGGTATACTGGACCGAGGCCATTTAGGGCTTTAAAGGTCAGCACCAACACTTTGAATTGTGCTCGGAAAAGTACGTATATAGATAAGTAACTATATAGCCTTTAGAAGACATCTGAAGGCAGCCCTGTTTAAGGAAGTGTTTTCCCCCATCCCATTTTTAATGTTTTATCATGTTTTTAGATATGTTGAAAGCCACCCAGAGTGGCTGAGGCAAACCTAGTCAGATGGACAGGGTATGTTGTTGTTGTTGTTGTGGAATAGGGCATTTCTAATTTCATCGGAGAAATGTTGGAGGTTATGCATAATGTGTGTATAAACCTCTTGGTAAACTGATCATTCCCCTTGTCCCATCGCTTTAGGATGAGGATGTTAACCAAACTTTGCATTTCGCCTGAAATGCAAGGAAACAGGGAAGTGACAAGGTTCTTCTTAACACTTGGCATAGCAATGTAGAACCCGGTCATACTGGCAGCAGCCCCATGTGAGTGCCTTTGGAATCACAATACTTATGGCTGAGCTTTTAGGCAGCATACAGTTGAGGTGCTGTATGGGAAACCTTGCACATCTGAATGGGGCGCACCCAGTTCCTGGGAGCTGTGTGCACCCAAAAGGTTTTGTTTTCTGCAAACATCACATGGTGGGGCATATAGGAGTCAGAGCGGTGGGGAGGGAGTCAGCAGAAAATTGACATAGGGTGAGAATTTGGATCAGGGCCCCGTGACTGCTTTCCCTCAGATGTAAAGGATTCGGCATTGGGCTCCATTAACATATAATAAAATTGAATTTATGCCTAAGCATTGTTGGTCCTTGGAAGCTCAAATATCCTGACCTATTGCACTACTCAGGGACCGGTTCAATTGGAAGATACTTGGCCATGGAGAAAACAGTCAATCCCTAGACTCTCATTGCATTGCTTTGACTGTTAAAAAGAATTACAACCAATATTTCTGTATGCACTGGCCTCAAATGATCTCACTTCTCTGTGACTTTGCCTGAGTCCTATTGCAACACACACACACACACACACACCCCTACATATGGGTTGAGAACCTATTTAGTGGAACAGTTTAAAAAGTGTCAGTGCCCAAAGACAGCTGATAGACTCAGTCCAGAGGATCTGGTCTAAGGTTAATAGGACAGTTGTTGCTGTTTTTCTCTGCAGAGCTACATGCAGCTTAGCGATTTGGGCATTTCATTCTGTGAAATTTAGGCCTTCTTGGTTTTTCTTTTACATTGCCCCCAGTGACTGTGTTTACCGAAAATGTGCATGATGGGTTTTTTAAAAATAAAAATAAGAGAGTCAAGCTATATTCATGTAAAAGAAATGATAAGAACCAGGTTTCAATTCACAAGTTCACACCTAAGAGCCCTAACACATGGATAACGAAGCTGCTTTCCCCAAAATTACATCTTGCCTTTCCTTTCTTCTGTTGAAAACGTGCAAGCTAAAACTGCTCCATTTTCATTCCCATTTCGTGGTTTCCATTCATTTGTACTGAAGCTGTTTTACCCCAGCCACCCCTCTTCAATCATCCCCTTTCTCTCCTTTTGCACAGTTAGCAAGTTGCTTGAAATGTGCACAAAATCCTCGGAGAGCGAAAACCTTCACTGCATAATTTAAGAGCAGAGCTCATTACCCCTCTCCTTCGTTGGGAGTGCTTGGAAATTCTTATGCACCTCGAGGCTAAGGTGGGAGCTTCCAAATCATGATGCCTAACAGCCTTGCATACAATACACAACTCCTACAATGCACGTGCTCCTGGAGAGAAATGCCTTGATGCCAACGCTCTGGGAGTTAACACTAAAAACAATAATCTAGCAAACAAGAGTTCTGCATTTGTGAAGAATCCAGGCCGACTAAACTTGAAATAGTCACTGCTCCTGTCAGCAGGCAAAAGGTTCGAGACCCTATTTGCCATTTAATATTTTCATAGCCCACAGCAAATTGGAGATTTATGTGGTCAATGTGTGTCAGGTTCCATGGCCGCCGTCCCATGTGCCTTATTAAGATGGTCAGATCTACCACAAACAGATAAATGAACTCTAGCCCCATAACAGGAAGGAGCCTGGGAAAAATATCTAAACCTCTGACACCGTAATAAAATGTAACAAGGAGGTTACAGAACACTCACTATCGCCAATTAATTCTCCACTGCCAATGCCTTCTGTGGGTCATCTTTACAAGCATGGCCTCATGAGCGACTGAGGACATTTTGTGTTCATTAAAATTGTGACGTGAATGCTAAAAGATCAACACACACAATCTTTTAGCATGTGGATTTTGAGCCTCTTCGCTTTCTTTCAGCTATATGAACAATCGTCTACTCCAACTTTTTAAATCCATTACAGATCCCGGAGCACACAAACAGGACTTCATTCAATGGCTTTGATCAATGGTGGCTAAATTTATTTATGCTCAGTTGTCTGGTTTCTGTGCATTTTGCTGGTCTGGTCATGGAAAGGAAAATGAGAGAATTTGATATAAGCTGGGTTTGCTGGGGGAGGAGGGAGGAGGGGTTGTTGTTCCAGGTGTTAAAGCTATAAAACAACAACAACAACCAATTGAAACTATGGGCTTGCCCGCATTTGAGCATTATTTAGCTTTTGATCCACTTGATTCCCCTATGCACATTAAGTATAAATGGTCCTTAAGTAGAGTATTTCCATGGTCTCCCTTTTGCTTACGAAATGAATTCCAGGTTCCTCCAAAATTCTCAAGTCTATGTTACTCATCTTGAGATCTCCTCTTGAATTCTCTTAAGGGTATTATCATGGTGATCCGGAAGAACAATGAAATCAGACAGAATGAGATAGAGGAGACAAGATGCAATGGAGGACGGGTCTCATTTGCCTTTCACGGTAGTGAAGAAATGGTGTATCGCAGTGGCTAAGAGATTGAGCTATGAACTGGGAAGACACTGGCTTGAATCCTACTTCTGCCATGAACTTACTTAAAGACCTATTGTCTTTCACTCTCATTCCCCCCACCTTTGCTATCTACAATATGGAGGATAATGGAGGATAATGACATTGATTTGCAGGGTGTTGCAAGCACCTAGTGTAGTGGAGTCTGAGCAACAGCCTACCAGAATCAGCATTGTTGCCACTACTGGGAACAGAAGTGTCAATGTGGTGGTGAGTGCACAGGTAGAGGTGCTCCTGCCCATGTATCCATGCAGCCCCCTGCCACTCTGAAACCACAGTCCTTTCCTGGATGCAAGTCTCATAGCACTTTGGTCACATCCACACCATGGGTTTTCTTCCACTAGTTTTGTTCATTGAAAATAATGGATCTAAGTTAGTTGTGCCCGGTAATGTCAATGGGTCCGCACTGCATATGACTAACACTGGATACAACTCCATGCATTTAATGAGCACGGCTGTCATGGAATTCTACTCAATATTGATTCAGAGTAGATTCCAATGTATAGTTAGCAGAGTAACAACTTAAACCTGTTGCAGGATTCCCAAACAATAGACCAGAGCAATTGTATTTCATCCACTACACACCAGAGCTTTACTGCTACTGAAGGCAAATGAGCACAATGGTCACAAATCCAATACATTCAGGATTGGCACTGGCCATAAGAAATCCAGTTGCCGCAGATTTAACTTAAACTTGCAATAAACTTATAATAAGTCCAAACCGTAACATTATATACAGAACGCCACACCAGATGGAAGAGAGATAGAAAGAGAAAGTGAAGCCCAGGCTCCTTCTGGCCTTACTTTTATAGTCAGCATGACCTTGACAGAAAAAGATAACAGAACCAGTTTAAGCCAGCTGTACGAAGCTTCTTTGAAGGAATGACCCAAACGTTATGAACCTTCTGCTTGTTTCTTTCACACAGAGAAGCTTCCAGAAGCTTCCAGAACCCCTCTTGAATTAATTAGAATAGGAAATATCTCTACACATCAGATCAATACTTTCTGTACTAAGAAATGCAAACTGACAATGGCTTCCCACAAAGAATTCTAGAAGCTGTTGTTTGCCTCTCAGTGAGTTACAATTCATAGCACCCTTGCTAAACTACAGTTCTCATTATTCTTTTGAGGGCACTATGTGTTTTAAGTGTATAGCTGTGCTAGTGACACTTAAGAAAGTTCTTCAACATTCTCTCTCTCAACCTTTCTGGTTTATCCACATACACACACCTCCTTCATATGACTCAGAGCTTAAACTTTTATATCAAATTTGTTGACTGGAAATGTACAGAATGCTTCAATATTGAAGTTTCTCTTTTAGCAGCATCCTTGATTTTGTCTGCATAGTAAAAAAAAACGAAAGGAAAAGAAAAGAAAAGAAAAGAAAAGGATTCCTTTGGGATGTTTTTTCAAGATCAATCAACATTAGGCACTTACAGCGCTGAAAAGGCTAGGAGAGTTAGTTATTTAAAAAAATCTGTGTAATTGACTGGCATCTTGCAGCATCAAGTACAAAAAAAGTGCTGCTTTAAAACCACACCAGGCATCTATTTTAGCCCTGGATTTAGTCAATCTCGGTTGGCAGCAGGTCTCACTTCAAAGTTTCAGAGAGCACTTCATGGCATCTTGAAGAGCTCTAACATAGTTCAGCTAACAGAGATGTAGAAGGTGGAGTAAGTACAGGATGGAGTTATATAGTATGGATCAGGGATGAGGAACCAGTAGTGTCCCCTATCCCAATATATTGTTGGACAGCCAACTCTCGGCAGCCCCATCCAGTCCTCAGGGATGATTTGCCCCTGTTTATTTAAACACTATCTATGACTGAATGCGGGTGGCGCTGTAGGTTAAACCACATAGCCTAGGGCTTGCCGATCAGAAGGTTGCGGTTCAAATCCCAGCGACGGGGTGAGCTCCCGTTGCTCGGTCCCTGCTCCTGCCAACCTAGCAGTTCAAAAGTATGTCAAAGTGCAAGTGGATAAATAAGTACTGCTCCGGCGGGAAGGTAAACGGTGTTTCCGTGTGCTGCTCTGGTTTGCCAGAAGCAGCTTAGTCATGCTGGTCACATGACCCAGAAGCTGTACACTGGCTCCCTCGGCCAATAAAGCGAGATGAGCGCCACAACCACAGAGTCTTCCACAACTGGACCTAATGGTCAGGGGTCCATTTACCTTTACCTTCAGACTCCCTGTTTGAACTCCTGAAGTGACACCGCCAGTCAGATAAGCCAATAGGACAGCTTCTTATGTTCCTAAATCAGTTCTCTTGCCTGTTTGGTACCATTCCTATCGCTGCTACTGCATGAAGCTGCTGCATGCTATAACTGTGCAAATTCCTTCTGCCTTAAGAGCAGTTAGACAAGTGGTTGTAGCATAGCAACTTTCAGTATGCTACAGGCGCATGTACGTTAAAAAGCCATCTGAAGCCCATTGTTCTCAGCGCTTTGAGCCTCAGGTTGAGATGACAGCCTCAACCCTCGCTTATCTCCTTCAATGTGGGAAAACTTAACAGGTAAGTACTTTGCATCCCATCTTAAGCAGGCCTGAAAATACTGGTTTGTGAATCTGAACATGTATCTCAGTCAAGGTTGTAAGAGTTTACATTTCTCCAAAGTGAACTTTACCGTATTACACTGATGTACTGACGTGATTCCCACCCTGGGACTACTCTGCTGGTTGCAAACATGGAATCCAAATTATTTACACAGCATAAACATCCAAAAGTTTCTTAGGGAGAACAAGAGTGCATGCAGAAACAGGCTACTCTGGGTGCTCTATAATCCCTTGAGTCCCAACAATTCCTTCATTTTGCTTAAGTAAGCAGTTTCTTTGTGATCCAAAACGCTGACTAAATTCTCTAATCAGCTTTTGTTCAGAAACTATTTATTTCCATCTGCATTACAAATGCTGGATTTTAAGCAACCTATCAACAGTGCATAATCCAGCAAGTGATCTTGTCAGCCTGCCTTTTTCCCTCTCTAGATGCAGCTCCTGTATTCTGCACTTCTGAAAGGGAGAAATAATAGGATTAGAGAAACACTGAGGACAGGAGCGATGTCAAACAAAAGGAAAACATGCTGCCATTCTAAAGCATTCTCATGGCGCATTGGGAATTGTAATCCATTCATTTGCGCTAAAGACTTGTGTGCGCTCATTATGCAAGGGACATAAACGCCTGGCATATTTTGATACTGTTGTCTCGCCTACTGGGACCCATAATTAAAACACATGCCAGGAAATGCAGTTTTAAGACATCTAGTGACTGAAAGTATGGGCCGCTTCGCCAATACGTCTTTGTTTAGTGTGCAGAAAAGCCAGTGGACAGCTAGTCTTTATAGGGTTAGGGTTAACAATCAACAGAATATGGAAATGGAAGATCTATGTCAGATGCTTGGAGCAACATTTCAGGTGGTTTTTCATATCTCAGATGGGCTGAGGAAACTGAGCTGTTGTTTTCTCATCCTCTGTGTGTCCCTTCACTGCTGTAACTGGTGGGGCTCATGATTCTGCTTAGGTCTACCTAGGGCCCAGAATGGGCAGGAAAAACTAAATCTGTAGTCAGAGAGAGGCCGAGGAAGCATACCACTATAAGATAAGGATAATGGTTTAATTTCATGAAATGGGAATGTTGCTTATGTTGAATTGCTGTATATTTTTAGCATGGGTTTTTTCCTTTGGCAGTAGCTCTCTCATGTGATTGGCTGAGTGTGAGTCACATGAGAGAGGCATTCCATTCTGTTGTGACTGTTATTCAAGCAACTGTCATTTTTAACTGTTTTCTGTTCTTCTCTCTGTTGAGAGAGGTTTCTTTGGATGCCGCTGAGGACAGTGTGTGTTGTTATGGTCTGTCTGGGGTGAAGCTGACAGCGAAAGATCCCTAAATGTTTATAGAGAGGAGCCTGTGCTCGCTATATGGGACAAAGTGAATTAGTATGAGATTAGGACAAAACAACTATATCAATACAAGGTGTTGCATTTTACATTGGAATATGAGACAATCCTGTGTTATACGGGAAAAACGGGAACCCTAGCACTGGTTGAAATCTCAGCACTTTTTATCACTGAGACTGATTTTTGTTTTGGAATTTCCTGTTACCGGAGTTAAAACCATGCACAATGGCAACAAATAGCTTGCATCACACAGTAATAATTTCAAGGGCACATTCTTGATATAAATAACTCACTTTCAACCTTAATAAGCCTTCTAAAAATTATTTCAGTAAATTCATTATATAGATGTCATCTTGGATTATGATGTTATATACTAGTGGGTTTTACCTGCTCTCTTTGTTCCACGCAGATAAGCACCATTGTTTTCTTTTGAAAGCACTGCTCTTGGCCTTGCCACACTTTCGTTTACAAGAGTAAATATGCATTTCCTTAAAATATAAGGCTGTCCTTCAACCTCTTTTCTTAACTACAGAAAGCTGTCTCAACTTGAGAAGAATGTTAATATAAGAAGGGGCGAAAAATGTTCTTGACCCCTATGAAAAATTGTTTTCTAATTCAAGTCCGTTACAAGCCAAAAGCAAGGCTAAGATAAACCACTCACGTTTTCGCTCTTTTCTTGGAAATGTGAAGCACTGATAGAGGATTAAAAAGACAGCCAAACTACTCAATATCTACTTTGCTTTCATCTTTACAAGCAAGCACTTGAAAGTGTTTAGCAACAATACCCAAAGCGGAAAAAGGAAGAGGTGATCGCTCACAATACAAATGCAGCATATTGACAAAAAATACTTTATAAAACGTAAATGAATTTGTGTCACTGAGGACTAACACCATTCTCCTGAGCTTTCTTAAATGAGAAACTTTCAGACCTACCATATATCTTGTCTGCGATCCTAATGAGAAGTTGTGCGATATCACAATATTGTGCCTAAATTTGGGGGTTAGGAGATTAATTTTACTGGGTATCACAGTCCCAATAGATAGAACAAATACTTTGCAAGGACTCTAAGGAAGTGAATATCTTACTAATACATTAGCATGTTGTTATCAAGGATAAACTGAGTCACATCATCATTGACCATGGGTTGTATCCAGCCTCATATAATGAACATGCTTAACTCTAATTAATGCATGAAGGGGTTAAGGCTATAGAGCAAGCTGTCCCATCAGGCTTAGTTAGGTCACATCTCTCACCTTGGGAGTAAGGGCTACTAAACTCTTTGTTATCCCTCTTTCCACCATTTTTCCCACAGTGAACCAACAAGTAAGGATGTCTGAGCTGGACGATTCAAACTTAGACCACATAGTTTTAGAAAGCCATATTTGTGTTTCTATACAAATAATTTAGAAATGTTTGACACTTTTTGTAACATAAGTTTAACTGCCTGTCTTTTCTTGCTGCTGTGTCAGAAAGTGCATGAATCTGATCTTTGAAGAGTTTGTAAGTAAATGATTTTTAACTTACCAAACGTGGACAATTTCTACACTAAGGGGAAGTGGATAGCATTGGGATAAACTTAGAAGAGGATGCAGTGGCACGCTTCAGGTTACATACACTTCAGGTTACAGACTCTGCTAACCCAGAAATATTACCTTGGGTTAAGAACTTTGCTTCAGGATGAGAACAGAAATCGTGCTCCGGCAGTGCAGCAGCAGCAGGAGGCACCAATAGCTAAAGTGGTGCTTCAGGTTAAAAACAGTTTCAGGTTAAGAACGGACCTCCGGAACGAATTAACCAGAGATACCACTGTATTTTAAAGCTCTAGCAGCCTACATTTCCATGCTTGACTTTTCTACATGTTTTGTGATTTTAAATTTCTGCTGGGGTTGTCTCACCAAAGAGTACTTACCCCAAACCTGGATCTACACAGACAGGGAATTCTCCTTTTATTCTTTAAACAAAATCCAACATTATTGCTTTCTTTCTTCAACAAAGTAACTGGTCTTCAACAAAGTAACTGGGGAACAACTGATGTAATAATGTATCTGGATTGTATTATAATAAAGCTTCAGAAAATCCAATGAGAAAAATATACCACACAGTGTTGTCAGTATGGTATATTGGTTAGTGTCAAACTAGGACCTTGGAGACCTGGGTTCAAATCCCTACTTAACACTGCCTCTCAGCCTAACCTTCCTCACAGCGTTGTGGTGAGGATTAAATGAGGAGGGAATGTATGACATGTATGACATCTTGAACTCCTTGGACAAAAGGTGGGCTATAAATGCAATAAATAAAATAAATAAAATAAATTTTTAAAATGTGCATAGTGCTCATCTGGTTGAAAAATTAAAATTTATAAACAGATGCTCCAGAGTAAGGTAAAGGTAAAGGGACCCCTAAGCCAGTGGTGGATGACTCTGGGGTTGTGGCACTCATCTTGCTTTATTGGCCGAGGGAGCCGGCGTACAGCTTCCGGGTCATGTGGCCAGCATGACTAAGCCGCTTCTGCCGAACCAGGACAGCGCACGGAAACGGTGTTTACCTTCCCACTGGAGCGGTACCTATTTATCTACTTGCACTTCATGCTTTCGAACTGCTAGGTGGGCAGGAGCAGGGACCAAGCAACGGGAGCTCACCCCATCGCGGGGATTCGAACCGCTGACCTTCTGATCGGCAAGACCAAGAGGCTCTGTGGTTTAACCCACAGCGCCACCCACGTCCGTTGTGCTCCAGAGTAGCCTTCACCAACCGGATGCCTTCTGATGTTTTGGACGGCAACTCCAATCATCCCAAGTCAGCATGCCTACTGGCCAGAGATTGTCATTCAAGACATCTGGAGGCACTAGGTAGGCGAAAATCAGTATTGGGTCTGGTGTCAATCAGTTATCTTTACTAATGAATTGGCTGAAGGAGTCAGCAGTACACTAATCAAATTCACAGATGATACAAAATGAAAAAGGGCTGTAGAGACTTCAGGAGTTGGGCTACATTCCCAACTTAATATCAAACTCTGTATTAAATGAAGCATGAATTAATTCCCACAACTTTTTAGAAAAACCAGCTATGTTATGCTGTGCCATTAAAGTCTTACACAGTTTGAGACCGCATTAACAGAAGCTTCGTTTCCAAAACCTGGGAGCAAATATTACAGTTTTATTGACCAATAGCTGAACCTCACCTGAAGCACTTGGATCAATTCTGGGCACCACAGCATACCAAAGAGTTGGAAAAGATTCAGAGAAAAGAGGAAAAAAAGGATCAAGAAAATGAAAAATACTTGGAAAGAATTTGTTGGAGGTATTCCAAAAAGAGAAGAAAGGCAATTCTATCTTAGATATTCTATCTTAGAGCAAAGAATTGGGATAGGTATGCCAACTTTCATGAGTCAACAATACTTTTCAGAAAGTTCATTGTGGAAGGCAAAGCTGCCAAATGTGTTTCTCAAGCATTCCAATAGTATCTTAGTAGCAACAAAGGAAGTACCGTATTTTTCACTCCATAAGACACACTTTTTTCTTCTTAAAATCTAAGGGGAAATGTCTGTGTGTCTTATGGAGCGAATGTGTGGTCCCTGGGGCTGGGGGGGGAACCCGGGCTTCCCCTGCCAGCCCCAACCTGTTCTTTGGGGCTGGCGGTGGGGGAAAGCACTTCTGGGGTAGCCCAGGAAGCCTCCACAGGGCAGCGGGGAGCCTTCATCCTGCTACCCTGGGGAGGCTTCGTGTGGCTATCCCTGGCTTTTGCGGGAAGTGGGGGAAGGGACAGAGTGAGGCTCTCTCACTTCCCCCACCTCCCGCAAAAGCCCCCAAGAGCTGCATATTTTTTTTCTTGAATTCCCCCCCCCAAAAAAAAAGTAGGTGCGCCTTATGGTCAGGTGCGCCTTATGGAGCGAAAAATACAGTAAGTGCATATACATGAACATACCGCCATTAACAGTATAGTGTAAAATGTAGGGCTGTATATGCCTCTTCCCCCTGAATCCAGTTTGGAGCCTGATTCAACCCAGGATAACCCTGACCTAAGCTGACGTAATTTAGGGACTGACCCGAAATGTGGCTTTAAATCCAAATTAAACATGTGGTCTATGACAAGGGTGGGCGGAGAAGGAGACACAGAGCCTTTTGGCAGCACTGCCTTCTCTCCATATCACCTGTTTATTTGACGTTTCAATCTCTAATTAAACATGGTGGCATTGGCAAGGAGAGGGTGAAAGGAGAAAGAGGAAGAGATTTTCACTTGGATCTCATTCTCCCTCCTCTGACCACATGTTCAGCACCCTAATTAAATATGCAGTCAGTGGCAGCCAGGGAGGCAGGGGGGAAAGACAGTTTCTTGTCTTTGGCGATCACTCGTAGCGAGTAAGAGTCATTCTGCTCATGCGATGGCTTAGTTAGACACAGCCCCAAACCATGATGGAAGGTTTTCTCTTTGCTTCACTCACTTCATTCCATAACTAAAAGCAGCTCCAAAATATAAAAAAATATGAAAGTATCTCCTATACTGAGTTATGATGATGCTCCCAAAATGAGTTATGAAGTATGCTTTTTTAACAGCTTCTGATTTGAGCTATGCATATTTTTATTTCCAAAGGCAAGCTGAACTATGAATGTGTTGATATTTTCCTGTTACTGTTTGTTATCAGTTAAGAATTTGATCTTGCCATTGGTTATTAATTATGTCAAGGATGTGTCTTATGTCCCCTTGTCCTTTCCCTCACCGTGGCTTTAAACTAAAATAAAGAAAAGCAAGCTCATTTATGCGCAGAATCCCAGGCAACATGCATTCAGTGTGCTAATCCCTGTGAATGCACAACTCTTCCCCATGTATGCATATAGGCAAAAGATGTGTGCAGTGACATCTGCACATAACCGGTCTGCAAATATGAGCTTCTATGTGCTTGAATCATTTTTGTTTTGTTTTGTTTGCTACTGCAAAATGGTTTCAGGCAAAGCATCCAGACTTTAGCTACTGTTTGTGAAGAGAAAATGTCCACTGGGATGAATAGGAGTTATGGCTTTGTCTTCAGGACTAGACTTTAGCATCAAAGGTGAATGCTGTCCTACCATGTCTAAGGTCCATTCGTTCTACAATAAACACATATTTTATTGAAGAATAAAAACCCACAACGATGCCTGCCTTTTCGATTGTTAAAAGATTTTAACACACACTGGAGCATAGGTTCGGCATTGTAGCTCAATGATGTGTTATTCTTTTTTTTCCATTGCATTTCTCTGTGTACAGAAGCCTATTTTTGAAAGTCCCCAATGTCTCTCTTTCGCTTTCCAAGACATTCCTGTGTCTAGGAGCCAGTTCAAAAAGTCAGAGAAAGAGTTGTGATATAGCATAGATAGGACTCTGTTCCCCCCACTTCAAAAGCTTTTTTGATCTGGAAAGCTAGGAAGAAACATTTTAGCATAAACTTCTTCCCAAATGTGCCAGCTTCCTTCACGTGGGGAGTGAGTGCTGGGCAGGCCAGAACCATTTTGATGGGCTGGTGGAAGGCAGGCTAGGAGAGATGGCTGGGATCCCGATTCTGCACTGCTGTGGGAAACAAAGTCATTAACCTCCTGGGTATCTGAGGATCTGAAGCCATCTTCTAACAAGATAATTATTCTGTGCAGCACATTTCCATGTATAGCTGTCTGTTTGTTAGAAGAAAGGTGGAGTATACATTTTTTGGATGAACAAATCAGCAAATAAATAAATAAATAAATAAATGACTCTGGTGTTTGCCCTCCTAGGTGTGTGACATCATACTGGGTTCATAAGGAAAGGGTTAACTAATTGTAAAATGATTGACCAATAGGAACCCAAGGGGAGGAGTTGGAGTTAGGGTGGTTGAGAAGTGAGTCTGGAGTTAGAAGAGACAGAGAGGATAAGTCTGTGGGTTGGGCTACTCTGGTGTGAGAGAATCTGTTAAGAGGAGTCAGTCAAACAGTTGAGATAATCAGTCAGAAGGTATTAGGAAGGTATAGGCCAGTAAAGAAACTAAAGTTAAGAAACTGACAAGAATATTATCTGAGAAACCATAAACTTGTTAATACTTATAAAATAAACTTGTTTATTTGGTTCAGTGTTAACAACTGTCTGGACTCAGTGTTTTACCAGAGAGTAACGGGTTGGTGGCAGCGGAGAAGTGAGCACAGTGGTGGCACAGGGATCAATAAACCGTTAAATGTCCGGGGACCCTGTGTGATCGCCACAATGACCAAAACATTTATTTCAACCAAAATATGCAGGGGAACACAAAGATCCACAATTCACTGCTTAACTTAATAGATTATTCATTCATTACCCGATGGTCCTTACACATTTCTTCATCTTACAAGATTCCTGTTGACAACAAGTGTGGCTGAAAACTAACACGTTCAGCAGGAGAGGTGTCACATTTAAGGAATGTATAATAAATGTGTTTTA